>JAQFZT010000880.1:0-19395 GCA_034696325.1 Camisiidae sp.
TCATTTTTGCTCTTCAATTACTTTTGAAGGTCTTCTATGCCTAAACTTTAATCATTTCGAATAACATTTTTTTTGAGTGTATCTTTGGTTGGAACCCAACTTTTGGCCTGAGAGATCAGATCCGCTGAACGGTCAGGTCATTTGCTCAGAAAAACTGTATCATTTTTTTCAATTCTGATGAAAAATATTCAAAATACTCAAAAAATTAATGGATACATGCATTTTTGTTTGGCTGAAAAATTCTTAACTTCGAAGTGACAGCACCTCAAACTTGAAAAACTAGAATTTTTAATGACCGAAAATCTTCAAATCGGTATCAAATGAAAGCTTTTTAGAAGATCTTTTATGATATTATATTGATATCGATATTGGATTGCAATTCAAATAATTATAGAGCTTTAATTATTTTCCAATTCATTTTAAATTGTTGTTTATTCATATTGAAAAAAAAATTGAATTTTATAAAGCAAAAAAAGTTTCGGACCGGAATTTTAATACTGTAAATTTATAGGGTGTGATTTTAGAGGAGATATGAAAAATATTTTTATTTAAGTCTTCTTTATTAGTATCACATTAATCAGGTTAATTGAGTTCAGTATTTCTCTGTTTTAAAGAAAGATTTAGTGAAATGTTTCCAAATGAGTTGTGTTTGATTGTGAAATAGCGTGTTTTCTCTCTTTTCACCCTTTTTCGAATTGAAATGTCAATTTAGACAATATCAAACATATAGACATGTTTACCACATTTTATGTCAATGTCAACATAAAGGAGTGTCAATTTAACTCTATATAATTTTATATACCCAGAGTTGGGACTCAAACATTCTGTCAATTTAGACAAGTTGTCATTTAATAGGATGTCATTTTACAGGAGTCTCACTGTATCTTGAAAGAGCTTTTCATTTCATACCAATTTGAAGTTTTTGTCGAAAAATAACGTTGTTATCATTCATTAATTCAAATAAAATCAAGTGAAATGAAGTAAAATCAATTAAAATTAATTAAAATCATTTAAAATGAATAAAATTAGGATGAAAATGGGACCTTTGGGTTTAAGTGAGTTCTCGACATCCCCACCCCAATGTGTTATACATGATTGGATTGAGTTTACCAATCTGAGTTCATTGATGCCACACTCGACCCGATTGTAACTTTTTCTGGCCAACTCCTGACGGGTCTGGCCAATTACCAATATTTTCGAATAATGAGCTCTCTTCAACTTTCTAGGCCCATTCAAACTTGATTTGACCAATTTTCACTCATATTTCAATACATTTTTCAAATTTTATAATTTTAAAAAACATTATCTCATACTCAGCCTTTTCTAATTCATGTATTATTTATTTTGAATTCAAAAAACTTTGAGAGCAAAAAATCAAATCTTAAGAAACTAACAATTTATTCATAATTGAATCTAATTTTATATTTAAGCATCAATGATAGCGACCGGCATAACGAAACAAAAGGCTAAGTTTCCACTATCATCTTTAGCTGAGAATTTAAATGTTGTTTTGATTTTTGGATATTCAGGAAAAACACTCATTTTATAGCTATAGGTATACTTCTTTCCTTTTGTGATCGGACAACTGACTCCATGATCATCACAAGCGTCACGATTAAAGCTCGGATGGGGAATATCCATGCCTCCTAAATGGACCGTCAATTCTGCAGTCAAGCCTTTAGAATCAGCCGGAGCTTCAAAGTTAATATCGATCACTCCAGTGGAGCCACGTTTGAACTGACACACATCTTCACCTGACTTGCATATATCTATATTCACGTCACCGGTAGTGCTCGCTATCAATGATTTTCAAAAAAAATTATTTAAATAATCCTATTTTCATAGTATGAAAAACCTTTAAATAGAGAATTTACTCACAACAAGGCGTCACTTTAACTGTTCCTCCGAATACAACAGAAATTGTTGAGAAAGTAAATAACAATAATTTGATCATTTCTTTTGCTTTTTGACTAAATTTTCAAGTCTCAGTTCACGACTACTGTATTTAATTCACTAAAAATAGAATCTTTTATATGAAATTTTTCCTCGTGTTTTGTTATCTTTTGATTTATCATGTCTTGAAATAATGCTTAGTTAACAGAATATTGATATCAAATTTGATAACTAATTATTAAGTTATAGGAAGTTATATTCTCATTAAATAACACGAACTACAGCAGTTGTCTTTCTCATGATCCCAATTAAATACTATCTTTTATGACTCATTGCAGTCAGGATTGCAGTATTTTAAGCATTAATTGTCTTTAATTGAATATTCTTCATCAATTGTCTCATGTAATTATAATTTCAATTTATAATTATTCTCAGACTTCATTTTGATTTCTTTTCGATGAATAATTCTTAATGAAAATTGCAAATTGAAAATTCTAAATTGGAATTATCATTAAGACATATTGTTAAATGAAAACTTGATATTTTCGAAAAATATTTTCTAAACAGCTGTTATGAACATAATTTAAAACCTCCCGGATTTTTGAACATCATAAGATTTTGACCTCTAGCTTAAAGTAAACTTGCAAATAGGGTGACTACATCTGGGAAGCCTCAAATCAGGATGAAAAAATTGTCAAAGGGGGCCAAGGTATAATTTTTCAGATTTTTGTCAAAACTTTTCAATAGCGAAGAGGAGACTATTATAATAAAAAAAAGACATGATAGGTGAAATCTGGACAGTACAGCTCAAATCTGGACGTGTGGTCACCCTACCTGCAAATAGAGTTGTTATCGAAAATCCTTATCACATATGTAGCCTATTCTTATGTTGTCAAAACTTTTATAACTACTCATGTAAAGATCGATTCATAAATTGTGCAAAAATCAATTTTTTTCAGAAAGCTCATAAAAACTTAATTAATTAAAGAATAATGACATATAATATATCGATTCGAAGCTCTTTAAAAGGGCTTTCGAATGATGTGCTCTATTTTGACAAAATGTTTGATTTGAGTGAGTTATAGTGCTATAAATAAGTTAAGAGTGCATCCTCAGTCAAAAACGAAACAAAGTTGAGATCTTGTTGGAAAATGGGATTAAAGTTCCTGAAAATATTGAAAAGAGCACAGGATTAAACCTAGTCACTATTTAGCTAAATTAAAGTGATTTAAATGAGGGTGCGGGCCAAGTATCAACCATTCAATTATCAACGGCTGAAACGTGAACGGGCGAAACATCGTGTGGCCACCAGAAGACTATCGAATTTAGCTAATTCTCACCCGAAATATTCTTGTGCTCGACTGGCAGAGATGTCCTCAACACGAAAAATCCCTCCCATCAGAAGAACTGTTTCTCAAAATCCAACTGAAATTCATAATTTTTGTGTTTGTGATATTCATATTCAATGTTTTCTTCACATTTTGTCATATATTTCATGTCATTATCTTTTTTAAATAAAAAGTTATTAACATTTAGATTTTTGCAAAATTTATTATTTATTAATTAATTTAAAATTGAAATAACTTTTAGAGCAAAGAACTGAAAGCTGACAAATGTTGACTTAAAAACAAACAATTTATTAAAGTTAATAATAAATTTAATCAATAATAGCGACCTGCATATTGAAACAAAAGGCTAAGTTTCCGCTGTCATCTTTAGCTGAAAATTTCAAAATGGTTTTGATTTTGGGATATTCAGGAAGAACTTTCATTTGAAAGCTATAGGTATACTTGTTTCCTTTTGTGACCGGACAACTCACTCCATAATCATTACAAACGTCACGATCAAAGCTCGGATGGGGAATATCAACGCCTCCTAAATGGACCGTCAATTCTGCGGTCAAGCCCTTAGAATCAGCCGGAGCTTCAAAGTTAATATTGACTGCCAGAGTTGAACCACGTTTGAACTGACACATATCCTGACTTGAATCGCACATGTCTACCTTTACGTCTCCCGTATTGTTCGCTAGCAGTCAATAATTTGGAAAAAAGTTATTAACTAATATTCTAATGATCATCTCTAAAGATTTGATTGAAAGCAAATATTTGGAGAATTTACTCACAACAAGGCGTAACTTTAACAGTTCCTCCGAACACAAGAGAAACTGCTGACAAAGTGAACAATAATTTGATCATTTCTTTGCTTAATACATAATGAAGTGATTTCAGTCAAATCAACTTTTATATAAAATATTACCCTTTAGTTATCTTTTCAAATCTGTATCGAAATAATCATTCAGACAATATTGATATGAAAATTGCTGATACTAATGAAAAAATTGGCATTAAAGTCAACTTTAAATGTTTCACATTTTTACATTCAGTTTATTTTTGTAACTTTGACTTTGATTCTTATGCTTAAAAGATTAATCAATTGAGTGTTTATTAGAATATTGATAGTTTGATAGAGTGCGAGCGTCTTAATTAAAAATGAATTAAATTAATTAAAAATGACACATCAAAAAATTGAAATAATGAGCTATCGAATGGAAAAAATTGTTTACATGTACATCATAATGGTCTAGAGATATAAAGTTCACTTAAAAACTACACTCTTTTTAGACTTATTTAAATAAATGTTAAAAGAGTATATAGATATTGATTCCTGATATGCTTTCCAATTATAAAAAGCGTTCTCTTCCCTCATGAAGGCCAAAATCATCGCTCATTATAACAAAACATTTCACACAATGTCAATACAGTAAACCAAAAATTATATACAAAAAGTTCTAATCTAAGTAAAAAGCTTAAGCTTTCGGATAAAAATTTTTCATATTTGGCAATTTCGAGCTCAGTTCTGATCTGAAAAGCTTTTTGCTGAGCCATAACTCTCGAGAGGTGTCCATCACTGTTTTGAAATATCAGAATATTATTTCATCATAAAAGGATTCTTTTTTATTTTATGTAACAGAAAAATAAGATAACGATAGCAGTTGTTTCGTTTCTCACAATTTCAATTAAATACTGAGAATCAATGAAATCTTTCTAACAATAATTGTCTTTATTCTATTAAAAGTAAAGAAAACAATTTCGTTTAGTATTTCTCTTTAAAATGAATTGCATTTTGCGAAATATAATTATAAAAAACATGGAAAACTAATAGCATATTCATAATACAGATTGAAAGATTAGAAGAGCTGAAAGAACTACAGGAAAGTTATGCATTCATCACTCATTAAGTGATGTGGATTATAACTCATAACCACTACTCAATGCTAATACTGATTACTACTATTGAATGCCTATTGATTAAAATATGAATTTGTATGTTTCCCCTTATGTTTGATCTTGATTTATGACTTTGACACCCGGGATCTCTGCATAACTTTCCTCGAGTAACTGTACAGGTCCAGAATGGTGTCGTGTACAGCAACTGGAGTAAGTGATGCGGAGGGATGTATCTAAGAGAAAATTGACCATGTTTGCATAACAGCCATCCTCCATCACTTATTTTCCGTAGCTGTGCATCATTTATCATTTTATACCATCAAAATCTATTCAAAAGATAAAACACAAATAGAATCTTCAATACTGTCATCGATTGCGAATCACTTATGTTCAGTCAAAGTTGGAATACAACTAATGTTGCAAATCATTCTATCAATAGTTCCAATGGTTCAGTTCAGTTAGCGTTAGGTTTAGTTCCCAATTCGCAAATCTATTGTTTTGGTTCTGATCTCAATTCTGGGCAAAAATTCATAGTTTGGTTTTCGTATTCTGAAAACTATTTGGTTCTCTTTTTATGTGAAATATTGAAACTTTTTTCTAATTCTCATACATGTAGAGTTGACAGAAGTCATTATAACACTATTATATATGGTTTAGTTATTTTGCATTTCTATCTAGTTCTAGACTAATGTAATCAAAAATTCAATACTTCAACAAAACTCAACATTCTCTGTATAGAAATTTTGAAAAAATTATCAAAAAATTTTACTTTTCATCAAATTTCAGAATATTTTCTTTAAAAAATAGAGTAATCCTTCGAAAAATACCCACAACTAGTCAGTTAAGTTGACTTTTGTGCTTAAAAACAAAGTCTAACTCTATTAATTAATAACCAATTTTTCACAATTAAATTAAACACTTTTATTCATTAAACATTAGATTTAAGAACAACTGAAAAATATAAATTGCAAATAAATATTATTTTATTTAAATCATAAGAAAATTCAAGATAAAAAACTCAATAATAATTCTCATAATTTGATGACTTTTATCATGATTTAAAGAGAAAATGAAGTTTTAATTTGAAAATTTGCAGTTAATAATTGATAAATAAAAGTTTGAATAATAGTTTTGATGAACACAAAAAACATAAGTATAACTAAATAAATATAAGTATATAAATGATTAGTCAGATTAATATCAAACCATAAATACATGGCTTCCATTCAATAATAAATGAGCAAAAAATGCTAAATAAAAGCTAGATTTTTAAATGTATCTCAAATCTAAAGAATTCATCATTTTTTATCACAATTTTTAGTCAGAAATACAAAAGCCCTCAAACTTTCTTTTGAGATACTATTCAATCATTAAATTCTTGGTTAATTAAATGCATTGATTAGTAATATTTAAATTAATTTTAGAAAATAGTCAACTGAAGCTATTTATCGAATAGAATTTGAATTTAAAATGAGAAGAATTAAAGTAAAAAATATTTGTTAAAGAACTGGGAGTTTGTTTTGTTCATTCGGTTAGTTTTTGTGTTAAGATATTGTTTGCAATTTTTCGATTGAGAGCAAAATTCATTTCAAGGCCATGCGATGATTGAGACATTCATTCGGCTGTAATAAAAGAAATATATTATTAATAACTTAATTGAGATTTTAAATATGATTTGAATCCTAAAGAAACAAATATTTTAAAAAACAAATTTAAAAATGAATCAATTATTTACACACAAAGTATACACCAATCAAATAAAGATTAATTAATTAGTGAAAACATTTTCAAAATTTATAAAAAAGAATTCATAAATTTTAAATCTAACACAAAATAAACAAGAGTTAGTCATCACTCTCTTCACCATCTTCTTGATCGTCTTTCTCTTTACTAAGATTTTCCTCAACTTTAGGGTCTTTTCCTTCAGTCTCTTTATTTTGCTGACTATTGTCTTGAAAATCCATTTGACTATCATCTAAATTATTATCTACACTATTATCGACATCTACCTTATCATGTGAGCCCTCATTCCCCTTAACTATTCCATAATCTTCTATTTTTTTAGTCTTTGAGAAAAGTAATTCATTTAAATCTATTTTATTTCCTCCGATTTCAAATGTTTTATCGGCCGGAATATCAATCACTTTTCCCCCTAATGTCAACTTTTCTTCAACGGTAACAACTTCTTCGACAGTTTCTTCGATGATATCATCTTCATCACCAATTTCTTGGTCTTCATTTATTTCAACCTTATTTTGCCCGTTAATAACAGGTGTTTCATTGGTATGAATCAACTCATCATTACCTTCATTGACGTCTCCGTTTTCAATAGTGATGTCTTCTTCCAATTTCAAAAAACTCAAGACAGTGTCGTCATCGCTGGCGAGCTCTAAGTCTTCGTAATCCTATTTGAAAAATAAAATCTCGTTAAATTCATTCTCAATAAAAGTGAAATTTAAATACAAAACCAATTTATAAATAGTAAGAAATGCGGAACTTTTTTTGAAATATTATATTTAATGAATGTTTTGAAATAAAATTCAAGCTCTAAATACATCAATTGATTGTAGTATTCCTTTTAAAGTTAGAGACAATTATACAATAGAAATGCTGAATAAACTAAAGCATAATTAGTTGAGAAAATGGGTTAAAGAAAAAAGTTTTATGCGATCTAATAATGTTTTCGCTTATTTGTTAGAATAAGTTTCTTAACCTTTTTTCAAAAAAAAGTTCAACTCTATATACCGGCAATAAAATGAATAAAATTAAATCAACAATTTTTCCTGAATGTAAGCGGAAATCCGATTATAAAAATGTTATGAAAAATTGATTACTTTAATGAAAAATAAAATAATTTAATCATTAATCCTGAACATGAATAATCGAAATATGAAAGATTTAATCTAAAAAAAAGCTAAAAATGATTTCTAACATATGTTTATAGAAAATAATTGATGAACTGATCCTTCGTTTTCTATGGCTAAAAGATAGAGCATTGACAACAAGATAAACCTGTTTTAAGTGCCGGTACAGTTGAGACACATTGCTCTATAACATGAGGTCACGAAGGGATTTCTTTATTAAAATTTAATAGAAAAAATATGATTTACATAAATTGACAATTACTAGTAATAAATAAATGAAATGATTGTCATATTTACCCCACAATATTGATCTTCGTTAAAGAATTGTGGCGGAAGTGCAATATTGTTATTATTTCTCTTTTTGCACACATTTTTCATCAATTCTTTTTCTTCTTCATGACCGGGTTCTGTGATGTCTATTGTTTCATATTTCACCCGAAGTGAGTCTAATAGCATTTGAGCCCTTTGTTGACGTTTCTTCACCTTTAAATACAATATGTTTTCATAACTATTAATAATTATTATATTAATTCAACATTTATTTCAAGTCAACAATTATGACTCAAATTGTATTTTTCAAGCTTTAAAAAGTTAAAAATTCATTTAATTAATCAAACATGAAATTAATAAACATTAAAATGAAAGTGATTTAAGTATTTTTGAATGAAAATATTAATTAATAAGAAATGAAAATAAATGAATACTTCTTTTGAGGCAGAAATTCCAGAAATATAGACTTTTACAACCATTTTCTCAAATAATTAATAAAAATGTTTGACAAATAAATCAAAAGTTGATTTCTTAGTAAAAAACTGTGCGTTAATTACTATAATAAATGTTAATCGGCTTTTCGACCAAAAATTATTGCTTCAATAACACAAACAATAACAATAATATGGCATTCAATGACAACGCCTTTTACGTCATTTGAGGGAAAATTCCACCAAATCTACTAAACAACTAATAAACAACCTTTTGATACCTTTTATAAGATCATAAACCTGTTCAATTCGTCTTGTTTTTATACTTTAAATAGGTTTATATTGAAATTTTTAGTTAACAGTCAATTCATATTAAGGCAGAAATGAATGTTTAGTTCAACATATATTACGTAATAATTTATTACTTATCCATTACTAATGCGAAAAGTGTTCCGGATATGAATTACTTTTTTATTCATAAGAAATCATAAATTATTAAATATTATCTGTTGTCTTAAACTGGAAAATAAGTTTTATTGCTTTTATGACTTTTAGCTTTTTTTTGAATAATAATTACATTTTCACACAAATCTATGATAATTGAAAAGTTAGAAAAACCAACAAATTATTGATATAATGCTAATAAAGTTGATTGAAATTAACTTTTTTAAAGTTTAACTAAATACTTATATCGATAATATCGGAATTAGTGATAAAATACTAAGATCTTGACACTTGAACTTAGGATGAAAAGATTGTACTGAAGACTACAAGAAAATTAAATCGCTTTCGCAGCTCTGAGTCTCTGTTCAACATCTTTCCAATTGGCGACATTCCAAATGGCTTTGACATAATCAGGTCTGGCATTCTTATACTGAAGATAATACGCGTGTTCCCAGACATCTATGCCGAAAAGTGGGATTAAACCAGTGCTGGCCTCGAGTGGGTCCTGATTGGGACACGTTCTGATGCGTAACTTTTGAGACTTAGTGCAGAATCCAAGCCAAGCCCATCCCGACCCCTGCACACCCGCTGCCATCGATGACATCTGAGTCTTAAAGTTCTCAAAAGTAGAGAACGACTCTTTGATCTCAAGTAATAGATCTCCTTCTGGTTCACCCCCACCTTCACGCGACAGATTCTGCCAGAATATAGAGTGGTTTATATGTCCGCCACCATTGAACCGAATCACTGGTTCTAATGATATTATTGTCGAGACGTCATCTGTAATGCATTGATTAGAGATTAAATATCAATCAATAGTATTGTTGATTAACTGACTCTTTTGTTTGGCTTCATTCAACTTTTCTAAAGCAATGTTTAAATTGTTGACATACGCAGAATGATGTTTACTGTGGTGTAATTGCATTATCTCTGCGGATATCACAGGCTCTAAAGCGTTGTAATCGTATGGAAGGTCTGGTAGAGTGTGTTTATTACGATTTGTCCCAATCATTGATGACATCCTTATGTTTGTTGTCCTCTC
The DNA here is from genome assembly GCA_034696325.1 of Camisiidae sp. Classification (NCBI taxonomy): domain Eukaryota; kingdom Metazoa; phylum Arthropoda; class Arachnida; order Sarcoptiformes; family Camisiidae; species Camisiidae sp. Next base: position 10,172 of record JAQFZT010000880.1, read on the forward strand.
AAACAAACTATTTTTCAATTAATTATATTTTAAATAACAAATCAAGTCATTTATGTTTCAATCAATTCAAATCAATACCATTTAATCCTCAATAAATTGCGAGTATTGTTAAGTAAATGCATTTCTTTGTTTCAATTATTGTCTCACTTTAATATCTGTTATGATTTTCTAACTTTTGATAAACACTACAATCCAATGGTTTTCAATTTCCCAATACTTTCAAAACATCTCAATATTTAATACAAGTCTTTCTCATTATAAACCACTTCAAGAAAAATTAATTATTAATTCAATAAAATATATCAAAAACACTAAATTCATTAAATTTTTAAAAATTCATTATTTATCAAATATTTATAAAAAATAAAAATTCAGGTTTAATTTTGATTTAATCTCAAGTTAATTATAATGAGAATAACTTGTAAACTAGTTTACTGTCAATGATTTCTCGCATTGAAATTTATGTCGAAAAGTAAAGCCTAAACATGTGTACAGTATTTGCTTAAATTGAAGCCAACAATATATGCATAAAAAGGCTAATATATTAAAGAGAAAATAAATTTAATATATTTTGAAATTCAAATAACCCATAATTAATGTTTAGTTAATTAATTAAAGGATTGATGCCTTCATATAATCAAAAATATTTGGACTCCAAAAAGTGGGAAAAATATCAAATTAATTTGACGTTATTTACAAACAAAGGAAATATCGTAAAACATAAGCCTTTTTAGTGGTTTTGTAAGAAATTAGTATCTATTTGAAAATGTTAGGCCTTTTTGTACTTGAAGAACTAGTACTAAATGACTGAGATTGATATGAACAGAAAGTACTTTATTAGAGATAGAGATAGTATTTTTCGAGATTAGTAATGAATAAGTGTTAGACTTCCGATTGAAGTTCGCATAAAAACATGGAGTTTTGATTACAATAACAATAGTTTTAATTGATTTGTGCGAACAATTGAATTGAAATTGAATTAATTGGTGATAAAGTGATTAGTTATAGAAATAAAAAAATAAACCATTGATTAGAGAGGAATTGAAAGAAATAATTGTTGTAATGACTTCTGATTTGGCATTAAATGAATTACAATCTAATGATAACACATTTGGAGACGATTTTGACACTAATTTACGAGAACAACAATTAAATGATAACCAATTCGTTATTAATAATAATGTTAATAGTAATAAAACAGAAGAATTAAATGACAACCAGTTGTCTCCATCACTATTATCTCCAATCAATTCTTCGTCATCTTTACAACTGTTGTCTTCGCCTAAGAATGACTCAAAACAACCGCAAAATTCGTTCAATAATTTGATTAAAAATCTAAATCAATCACAAAATAACATAACAAATAGTCATTCGATTAATAATAATAAGAATAACACAAAACAATTATTATTAAATGAATTCAACGAAAACAACAGTAAATGTAATGAAATCATAAGTGATAATAAAATTAATAATTTATTATTAAATAATTTATGTCAACAAAACATTAATAATAATCTAAAACGCATTCAATTGGATGAACAGAAGTTGAAATCCTTAAATGTTAACGAATTGAGACATTATTGGTCTGAACAGGAATTGTATATTAATTGGATTGAAAGTCAGTTAAAACAGTTTAATAGAGATAAATGTGATTTGATTTCGTTGAGAGAATCAGAAGAGAAACTAAAACAACAACAATTGGAGGCCAACCGAAGAGAAAATATTCTAGTTATGAGACTAACCACTAAAGAACAAGAAATGCAAGAATATCTGGTATAAACTCTTCTTTTCATTCATATCTCTTTTTTGTTAATTGTTTTAACCCTTCAGTTTATCTCTTTCTATAATCTCATAGAATATTAATTAATTAAACTCTAAGAGAAATAAAGTACTTCTGCTATCAATCAATCTATTAGTTGTCATGTATTATATTTAGCCAATAAACTAGTTATTATTTTTCATTTGATTTGATTTGATTGTAATCAACTGCTTATTATCGCGAAAGTTATTTTAATAACTATTACTTTTGAACTTTTAATTAACAGTATTTTTCTCGTTTTGCATGTTTTCAAAAATTGTAATTTTGTATTGAAATTAAATGCAGAAAATACAAAGTTTTGATCTTCAAAACATCAAAAAGTATATACTTATATTGGAGAAAATATTTGCGTGAAAACTTTTATTTGAAAATATTTAATTGAGTTATGATTTCAAAAAATTTGCTCTTAATTTGCAAAAGTTTATTTCAGTTGATATTTCTAAATAAGCTTTTAGTAGAATTGCGTAATTCTATTGTTGCAAAAGACGCGCGCATTAGAATTGAGTTAAGAATAAGTTTACCGAAAAGACTATCAAAAAGTTACAAAAATCAACTTAAGCTACAAAATAAATAAGTGTTTAGTTCATAGTTTGAGTTTCCAATCATTGTATTGTATAACGAGTTCTAATGATTAATTTTAAAATAAAAACAGAATCAAATACAAGAACTAAAGCAAACACAAGTGCCATCGAATGCACAATTGCAGAGCACTCTAATTGATCCGGCGGTCAATTTGATGTTCGACAAAATGAAAAAAGAAGTCGACTCCTCACGAGCAAAGGTTGAAGAAATGCAGAGTGAACTCAACGCTTGGAAATTCACACCTGACAGGTATGTCTTGTACTTTTGATTAATATATATGTAATATTGGCCTTAATTTTTAGTACAACTGGTAAGCGATTAATGGCTAAATGCCGTCTATTATATCAAGAGAATGAAGAATTGGGGAAAATGATAGCTTCGGGACGTATCGCAAAACTGGAGGGAGAACTCGCTCTTCAAAGAAACTTTTCAGAAGAAATGAAAAAGAGTCAGTCAGGTAGGGATCCATTAATTGTAGTTATCATTAGGTCTTAACAGAATCACTGCATTTCTTATTTCTTAAAATTTTATTATATTATCACTTGATTTAAATTAATGATAATTTCATTTGAAACAACTCATTGAATGCAGAACTCGACGAATTTCTACTAGAATTGGATGAAGACGTGGAGGGAATGCAAAATACTATTTATTATTTACAGCAACAGTTGAAAGAAGCGAAAGAAAAGTTGATTCAACTCGAAAGCATTCAGCAAAATGATTGTGTTCTACAAAATAAAAGCTATAGTTTGGACAATAATAGCATGAGAATATCATCACAACAAATATCATCAAATAATGAATCATCAAATGAGAGGACGTTAGAAATGCGTGCAGAAGAAAGTGATACTCATCGGGAAGTTGTGGCGATTAATGGACCAAATTTTGATTCATTGAATACTGATATGAATGATAATAATGAAACACTAGATAGTGTTGAAAGTAATGACGATTATTATGTGGAAAAGTCATCAAATAATACGTCAGTTAATAGTGAGACAGATTTTAATAAGAAGAATAACTACTTATCTTTAGTGAACTCAACAAATAATTTAAATGAATGTAATAATAAGAGGACGTCTTGTTTTGATGATGATATCAATGATATTGATGATGATTATAAGGAACCGATTGGGAAAGTGGCAAAACTCAACTCTGAAGACAATTGTAATACTAGTGGAAAACAAGTTATTAATGATAATTCACAACATTCTAAAGATTCCACATGTAGTGAATCATTGACTACAGTTCAAAATAGTTGTATAGAAATTAATGGTCAACTCAATCAACAGACAGAACAACTTAATCATTAGGATTCAGATCATTATTCACTACATTTTGATCCAAATATTAATCAACAGTAATGTTATATCATTTGACAGTCAAGTGATTGCATGCGTTTTCTTCATGTATTTAATCATTATTAATGTATTGTTTTTTATTTTGTTTTTCTTTTCAAACATAAACTTCACATTTATTGCTATATTCATCCCATTAATGTCTTGTTATCTTATCTTTAATCTGATTTCTCTATTAAGTCTTCTATTGTCTTATTAACTGAACCATAATTGAAAAATACTAAATATTTTCTCAATTTTCTCTCAACATTATTATAAATCAATTTAATAATGTCTCACTTACAAGACTTATTGCAAACCTAATTATTATATACTTAACGATAAATAGACTTTAATTTCTGTTTTTGTGCAACATTTAGGTTTAAAACTCTTTAGTAATTAAACCAAAATTGTAAGAAATAACGACTCAAGTAAACGTTGATTAAGTTATTGCATAGCTTTATAAAATTCAAGTTTTAAATATTTTTGAAAAATTATAAATTGTTTTCTATTTTCATTTGAAAGCCTATCTTCTGTTGTAAACTGTAATGAAAGAGTAATTGACGTCTTGTTGTTAAATAATTGTGATTTAACGATGAAATAAGAAACTGAATTAAGTGTTTAGATGTAATATTACATAACATTTCAAATTTATTGCATTTAATTAATAGTTTCTCTTAATTTTGAATTTGTTTAAAGTTATTACATATAAATATATCCAACTTTAATGGTAATAGTCTTTGACTAAATGTTGCATTAATGCTAGACTTAAGTTATTTATTCAATAACTTAAATACAAAGTTTAAATCTTTCTTTCGAAACATTAAATAAATCATGAATTGACTTAATTCGTGTCTTTATTATTTTCAAACTTTATTGGAATGCAAATTACGTACAATTTGTGTGTAAATGACAATCAAAAATGGAATGCAATGATAGATATATTTTTAGAAAAACTAACGATTGCTATATTAGCACATAAATGGACGGATTGTGTGTTATTTTTAATCGACGAATTAGTTTAATTCGATTCAATCAGTAATACCGGGAAATCAGCTGATAGTTAGGCACTTGTCATGATATGCAGCAACTTTTCGATTCTGACAAATCGTTATGAGATTTCGACGAATTTAAATCATAACAAAATATATGCCAATCATTAACTCAAAATTGTAAATAAAAACATAGAAAGATATGATCTTAAAGCTTAACATTGAAAAAAAACAGTCGAAAAATACACTTCAAAGTTTACATTAGATGTGCGACAGAAATGCACAAAACTCTACTTAAGATGAGTGTTCGGTTAGAGTTGTAAATAGCGTGAGATTTCGAAAATGGAGATTCGATTGTAAATGAACTGATTGTATAATCACTAACAAACTTTGATTATTAAAATTAAGGCTATCATGAGATAATAATCTATTATGCAATTGATATTCGCAAAAGAAGTGTATCGTGAGGGAACGCCATCACCCACTTTGAACTCCCACTAAAAAGAGAAAATTGAAAGTTAAAAATTGTTATTTGAATTAGTAATTAGTATCTAAACTAATAATACCTGTGAAGACATCTTTCCGTCTCCACCACTACTGAAGGCCAAAACACGTAATTTATAGACTTTTCCGGGAACCAAATTAGGAATGATAGCTTTGAGTTCCCCGCCGTCTAAATACTTATAGACTTCTTGAGCGCTAGAAATGGGCTGATCCTGTTCCCAATACCTTACTTTATATCCAATGATAGGTTCTTCAGCATTAGTTAAAGTAGTGATACCTCTCCAGGTGACCATAACTGAATACGAGTCAATGGCAGTTATGTTTACAGAAGTGGGTTGTCTTTGTGGCGCTGCCTTATAAGTACGCGCTAAAAATGGTTCACTTTCAGGACCACTCCCCGCGTCATTGTAAGCCATCACTGATATATAATATTCAGTGTCAGGAACTAAAGCCACGATAAGACCCCACGGATCGAGTCGTCGATTCAATAGAGTCAATGAATCTAATTGTGGGTCTTTATTATTGGGCCAATACTTGATTCTGTGCCCAATGAGTCGACCTCTTATTTTTTCACGAGTCATCTCAAGCGGAGCCCACGAGACGTTGAGTGATGTGGAGTTATAGGCGACTGCATAGACCTGATTGGGCGCCACCTGAGGCATACTCTCAGCTGAATAGACGGGCACCGGATCGCTGATCACTCTTCCGGCGCCCATAATATTCATGGCTTGAACTCTCACTAAATAGCTTTTGAAATAATTGTCTTCTCCAACGTTTACGGCATACATATTGGTATTGCCCAAAACTGTCAAATTTTTCGATATAAATGGATCACGAGCTGTCTCTTCAGGTCTTTATAATTATTAGAAATCAATTTAAATCAATTATATAAATAGAGTCCAATATTAAACAATATAAAAGCGTTCAACACTTACTTATAATAAATTCTATACCAAATTTCAGGTGCATTCCAGTCCTGAGGTGGTAACGGATCCCAAGTGATAGTCAGAGTTCCTGCTTTACCGCCACCGCCGCCAACATTTGCGGGCGCTTTGAATGGAACCGCTTTATCTGTATTATACTGAGGACTGGGATCAGAGGGCGGACCGATTCCTAAATCATTAATTGCTGAAACGCGAAATTCGTATGAACTCCAGGGCGACAATAAGTCCTTTAATTGTGAGACTTTTCTTCCGGTTTCTGGTATTGTGGAGAATTGGCCGTAATAATCGGTCACATTAATCAATGGAATCCAAGTCGAGTTATGATTAGTCCTGCCCTCAATCATATAGGCCCAGATTCTGCGTCCATTCTCAGATCCGTCACTCCAATGAATTTTAGCAGAAACTGCGGTCAATTCTTCTGCCAATACAGCCCCGGGTGCAGAGGGCGGACCGTATACTTGCAGACGAGTTCGCGCTTGATTTTTACCGACAGATGTCTTAACAACACATACATATTCTCCCGCTTCAGAAAGGGTTATGTTATTTAAGCGTAAAAATCCTGGATATGAACCTTTGATAAAATTTGAATTTATAAACTTATGTACAGTTTGAAAGCGTAGAATATTTAGTAATTATTGAGATTTTGCAATACCTGCGGAAAATTGTGGCATTTTTGTGAAATTAACTCTAAGGCCGTTATGCATCCAAATATAGGCCACATCTAAGACACTATCAGTGAATGCAGCGCAAGGCATCTCCATTGTGTCGTTGACACGTCTCTCATATGAAGGTGAGGGTCCCTCATATATTCGCGGACGATTGAAAACACGCAGATATCCCTGCGTTCGATCGAATCCTAAATCATTACGAGCCACACAAGTATACAATCCTTCGTCTGATATTTGAACCGGATTTATAGACAGAAAACCATTCGGTAGTATTCGTACTCTACCGACTGCACCACCAATTCTAGAGCCTATTAAAAACCAAAAAATTAGTTCTCAAAGATTCGCCTCAATATCAGAAATGTTTCAACAAAAAATTGTAGGAAAACAATGCTTTACTTCAGTTATACTTCATTCAAAAAGATTATTTCTCTTACTATGAGTTCTATCCTTATCTGTGGCGTGAAATTTATTATGAAGTTATAGGTTAGAAAAGTTGAAAGTTCAACATTAAATAGTTTAAAAAGAAATACCTTCTCTTTGCCATTCGAAGACAGGAAAGGGCACCGCTTCGGGTACACATGGAATGGTGACATTACCGCCTTCTGAAGCGTATGTTTCAATTTCAAGCGGATGTTTTCTGAAAGAAGGTGCCATTGATATGATCCTTAACTGTCCACTTGTGAAAGCACTGCCCAATTGATTATATGCTTTGCACTGAAACATTCCTTCATCTCTTTCAGGTATTAAACCATCGATTGTTAAAATATTTTCTTTAACAATATATCGATGTCTATCTTCAGGTGATAGCGTATTATCCAATATTAACCTGTCTTTGATTTCTTCACCATTTTTATACCATTGATAGTAAACTTCTGGAATACCAAATGCCTCACACGTCCAGACAAGAGGTTTTGTGGCACCTCTTTCTACGACTTTGTTTCCCAATTTGATTGTGAAAACCGGTAATGCTATTAAACATAAGGTAATTATAATAAGAAATATTGAAATGGCATTAGAATTATGGCTTACATTGTATACTAAGCATAACTCTTTTCTGAATAACATCTCTACCACTCGTGACAGTACACATATAATCGCCCATATCTTCCACTTGTACTTTAGGCAACATTAATACCCGATTATGATTTGTAGTATAAGAGCCATCAGGCAAACGATCCGTAACTCCTGATCGGCTCCAGTTATAAGAAGGCACAGGATATCCGTATGCCATGCATTCAAGTCGAACGTCATCGCCAGCAAGTGGTGCTTCGGGAAAGGCTTTCGGAAAATTATTTGGAAAAAGTAATTTTTGACCACTTGAAGCCGGATCAACGATTAATGGAAAGAATGGACCCGTTCTCCCCGTCGATGATATCACTGACTGCACATTACATGAATAGTTCGCGCGATCGATCTTTTCCAGAGATGAGAAATAAAGATTTCCGTCGTTTGAAACGAAAACACGTCTGTCCTCTTCTACAAAGTTTGGGAATGAGTTTCGTGTCCAATAATAATTCACTCCTAAAAAGTAATGACGAAATAAATGAAAACCTTTTTGACGATAAGTTCTAATAAATATTGAATTGATTGACGACATACTTGGATGATGTTGTGGGGGATCACAAGATATAGATTTACCCCAATATTCTTTTCCATAATCTGGTGAACGCTTTTTCGTGAACTCTCCGATGTCTGAAACGAAACATTAGAAAATTAAGTTTGACTTAAATGTTATGTGAAAACTACAGCTAATTATAAGAAGCCTTACATCCAAAGCTCAATTGAACGGTTTGACTGATTATAATTCCAAACTTGTTCTCTGCCGTGCAGTGATATTTTCCGCGGTCTAGAGCTTGTTGAGGATTATAAATAGTGAGTGTTCCGTCGGTTTGTGTAATACGATTATCAGATAATGGATTGATATAACGTGATGACAGCTTATTATTCACATATTCTTCTTTATACCATTTATAGGTTGGTGTCGGATAGCCATCTGCCACACATCTAATCGATACGTAATTCAATTGACTTCGACCTTAATATTGTAATTCATCTCATCATTAGTTATTCAAAGTTAATAAATTACTTTTTTTAATTTATCATCATTTTTAAGATTCTTTATACCGGTATTTCAAATTCATTTAAGAAATCAGCAAAAAATTCATCTAAAATTTTCTCTCATTTTTAAACATTAGTTTTGATTTGAATATAATTTCATTCATATCAAGTAAATTAAATGTTTAGTTTCGAGTTTTGACATTTTAGATTTCGAACTGATTAATACCTTAATTGTTATAACGTGTAAAGAAGTCTTTAATGTAATTTTTAATGTAAAACTTTAAAAAGTTTGGTGCAGAACCTCAACTATCTTTTAT
>JAQFZT010000881.1:0-19375 GCA_034696325.1 Camisiidae sp.
TAACTCAAAAATTAACTCAAGAATTCAAACTCATTCTAATTAAATAAACAACAGAGATCTATAACTCGATTTCTTAATTATCTGGATTTATCCCAAACATTTTTTAGTATTGAAACCTTTTTTCATGGTCTTTGAAGAACAATAATTCAAAGTTTTCTGATTATAAAATTCAAAAATGCATTATAAGTTTATAATATTTAACATTTAGATATATCTACTTTGATTTGAATTCTAATTTAATAGGCTTACAGTTTAAATTAGGATTAATCACTCACTTACGAGTTAATTTAATTTGCAGTAATGCTCATATTGAGTGCAATGTTTGAGCTAAAATTCAAGAAGACTTCATTGTATTGAGTTTTAAATTACAAAAATACAAATAAATTCTTATATATTTTATTCTAAGCTATGCATAAGCTTAAAATATTTGTATTGATTTGTTTGCTTAAAGTCTACATCAAACAAACAAATGAATTCTGACAAAAAAATCAACATATATTTTATTAATATTGAATAGATTTTTAAATAGATTTGAATTGATTTATTTGTATTTAAAGATGAATAGCATTAGAAACACAATGAAAGTAACTTTTTTAAATAGAATAAAATTATTATTTTAATTCAATCTCCTTAAAAGGTAGGCTTGAGATAAATATTGAGAGAATATTTAAGTTGAACAAAACGAAAAGAGCTAGTAATCAGTTGGAAAAAAGGCAAATAAGGTTTAGCGATAGGATAAAAGATAAATATTGAAACAAATGATATTCTTCGGTATATTTTATTCCTTAACTATGAAAGCTATGGGTTCAGGTTTCGTTTAACTCAGATATCACTCATTACTTGTTTCTTATATAGCCTAAAGTAATGGAACAGAAAAATTCGTTATGGAATTATAGAGGCCTTCTATAACTCCTTTTTAACCAATATATGTCTAACAAAACAGAACAAATAGAGCTAAATTTATAAGATGTGTGCACTGCAGAGCATTTTGTCACAGAAAAGTTAATCCTTAACTCAATTGTAACTATTCAGCAATAAAGTTGGCAAAAGTATTCTATGGTTATACAGCTTTTCTATATCCTTTTTTTTGTTGATAAAACTTAATTTCATGTCTACATCAATAAAAATTGCAAAATGTTGTGCTAAAAAATATAACTTATATTAAAAACAATTATGTCAAAGTTCTTACAGTATTTTTTAATACAGGAATATACAGGAATACTGTTTTGTTGAAAAAGTAAAAAGATGAATCACAATCTGATAGATTTCTCATCGATTTATATGAATTAATGAATTTTCGAGCAATCAATAGTTAACTATTTATTTTGAAATACTCAAAAATATATTTTGAATAATAACTATAGATTGAGAAAAATCTTAAAGAACTTCTTATGATTGAAAGTTAATGGTGAAGATATAATGTGAAACAATTAAATGCAAACATTATTATTGAATTGGAATAAGTTGTGCTGAAATGGTAGTGTGCAATTGCCTGATGGGGATTACTATACAATTAGCAATCATTGTTTAATTGCAAGAGAGAAACAAATTTCGTTATTTCAGAAACTAATATTGCAGGTCATTCATTATCCGTTGCTCTCATGACTAGAATTAGTTTTGTAATAAAACTCCGATATATTTTCACTGCTATGTGTGTGCGTCTGTCTGTCCGTCTCTTTTGTGACACTCAGTGATTCGTATCTGCCTTTATTGCTAGTATTATGCTTTACATGATTATCTTCAGTCCTAACTTTTTCTTCTTAAACATTCGATGCACTAATTAATTATTGGAGTGAGTCTGAGTGGAGAGCAAAGTGAAATGCAATGCTAAGCAACAAAGTTGGGTGAATATAGATTAAAGAGAGGCACTCGATGTACTCGAGGCACCACTACTATCATGACTGCATATCATTTATTCAATGATCAGAACCTGTGCCACAATCGGGAACAGACATTCACTGACTTTTACTTGAAATTTTTGCATCAATGGCTTCTCTACTTTACAATAACTGAGAATAATGTCTAAGTAGTACGCATTGCAATATCGAAGTCATGTGTCAAATGGTAGTCTTTCTGCAAAAGTGCAATTTCCTATCATAACCTTTACTCACTCACAAGCATTGCAATCGTCAGATGAAAAGAGTCCTTCAGGAGGAATCTTATTCAAGTCTCCTATTCGTTAATCCTAATGTCAATCCCAGCTATTTTTCCCATTTCTAGTTTCCAATAAAATACTAAACTTTTTTTAATAGTAAAACTTTTAAGTTTAAAGGGCTTTTTGTAGGTGACATTTATTCTTCTCGAGGGTTAAACCTTAGAAAATAATATAAAAATTGTAATACTGACAGTTTAGGCTATGATTTTTTAGTTCATTTCTTTATCATTAATGTATATTTTACTAATTTTTATATAAAGTAATGTCATGAGCGATAATTTTGAGAAAAATCCAATGGGGGTCTATACCCAACCTTATCGATGATTACGGGTCTAATATTAAATTGTGGACCTTTTCCATAGTCTAACGAATTCAATAGATTTCTAAATAAATTTTGAGGATAAGGAGTAATAGATTTGAGACTTGATTCAGACACGGTGTAGTTCTTGAAGCCGAAAACCTGGAGACCCCAAATTAGAAACTGTTGAGACCCTATTTATCTTGCATTCTCCTTAAGAGAAGCTAAATCTCTATCTTAAAGTATCATGACTTCTCTCTCACTACTGTTTGAAAGAAGTATAAATTCAAAGATTACTTTGATTTTATCTATTCGTATTTGTATAAACTTAATGGTTTCTCTTCTATAAGTTTTCATTTAGTTAATGCATTTCAACTCGCCTTTAATTTTTAGCCTCAGTTTGTGTGACAATACCTTTATATAAATACTGAACAAGATTTGATCATTTGATGACCTCTTTTTATCTAAAATGATCGATCATTTTTATATCCAATACATATTAATTGTAAATGTGAATCTTGCGTGAATCTAACAATGTGTGAAATTTAAAAAAATACACTAGAGTTATATCCTTAATAAATTATTTCTCCCAAGTTTAGTATTTTATCTCAAACTTATTAATCAAAGTGATATTCATACAGTTTTTTGAGTTATGATTTCATATTAATTTTCAAAATATCTTTTACTAAAACTGGTATAATTTCTCTCCTCTTCTAAAATATTTCCTAACGAGGAAATGAAATTATATCAAACTTAAGCAAATTTTCCATCTTGTTTTGAACAGTGAAGTTAGTTAAGCAATAGTTGGGCGCATCAAATATATATTGATAGAAATGCAACTTTGAATACACTAAATAATGAGCTATTGATAAAAAGGTTTGAAATAATTAGCAGTTATATGAAAATCGAGCTCAAAAATGTGAATAATTTTGGAACTTTTCTTACAGTTGACTCTTTTCCTAAAATTGGTGGTGGGAGGGGAGGGGGGATCGAGTGCCCTTTCGACTCCTATTCTGCTCGAAATTTAATGAATATGTTTGAGACTTATCTTTTTCTTTCATCATTACTTAATCTTCAGTAATGAGATAAAAAAGAAAAGAAGATTCCATGTATTAATCATAAATAAATGTATCATGAAATTACCTGAACTAAGTTTCTTTGTGCAGAACTACATCTTAGTATTTGACATGACTACAAATCTTCTATAATAATACAGTACACATCAATTTTTTGGGAAAGCAATGCTCAAAGTTTTCTTTCTTATTGTTTTTTCCTTAAGACAGAAATTATTTCTCATATAATATACCTTTTTTTCTTTTAGTTATCTATATATCACAGTCAAAGTTTCGAAATTCATTTCAAGATGTTTTATTGCCAATTGTGTCAAATTTATTGCCGTCTATTAATGAGAATCGCTTTACATGAAAATAGAGTCAACACCCAATCGAGCATTAAATAAAATGATAAAAGTTTAGAATAATCTAGTTTTTTGACGACAAAAATTAAGTTCAAATATCGTATACATTAGATATAAAATCAATAATGAATAAAATTTATTAGATATCATTAAATTACAAACTCATTGAGTACGTGCTGATCATAAATAAATTTTTGGCTCAATTTGAGTTCATTATAAGTTGAATTGATGCGTAAAAATGATACAGAAATTTGATAAACTTAATTATCTGCTCATTCACGTTGAGTTTATTCCACGATAATTTCATTTGATTCAAAGTTACAAAAATTTGATAAATAATTTATTTGACATTTCATTTACAAAAATTGAAATATGAGCTGAAAATAAAAGTTTATTCGTGTGAATTATAGATGAAAACACACTATACTTTAATGAAAACTATATAAGTTTAGGCAAAAATAACACTATTCCAGGTTTAGAAAACTTGTAATTCTTAAAAAATATGATAAATTACTGAATGAGTTTTGAGTTGACTTTTGATTGTGAAAAATGGATTTAATGAAACTTCAACATATTTGATCTTTAAACAGATTTAACTGAACTGATGCTCAACTTTAATATATCACGTATGTTTGGGTATTGCAAATAAATTGATGCCATCCATAATAAGCTGTGCATAAATTTATACTATATTTTCATAAGTAAGCTTTATATGTGATATTGCGCTGCAATTTTCAAAAGCCAAAGGAGAATGTGTTTCTTTTTTACTGTTGACTCTTTCAATATATAGAGCTAAGCTTGGAATCAATACTTATAACAGATATTTGTTTCGTCACATGGCATAAGAATATATTTGCAAAGTTTTTATTATTAGCATAACTATACGCAGTGAGAATGTATCCGAGTTTCTCATGAACTCAACAAGCACTCAGTTCATCTCATCCCTTATTAAAGCAAATATTTTTCGCTCTTCTTCTATACAATTGTCGTTCGGAAGATAGGAAACAGAAATGGATAGAAGAGGAAGAGATGGAAGACTGACTATAGAGTGGGTGAGAATTTCTCATTTACTTTTGCCAGAAATAACTGAAATGCTACACATCATACTATGTGCACAACAATACTATGTTCACAATGCTCTTAAAGTGTCCATAAGCATTTTCAACCTTTCTTTGATTTGTTTAAGGTTGAGGTCAAATTTTAGGCAAAAGTTGAATGAAGTAAAGTGCGAATCGTGTAATATCTCTAATGCATCATCTGAACAATTCTTGTTTATAAATAATTCACTGTCATTCAAATTTCTCTTTTCCCATTCAAATGATAATGTTTCAGTTTGACAATGATTTGGAGATGAAAGCCCTCCGAGATTTGATTCGTGCTGAAAGTTTGAGCCCATTCGCGAATTCAATTTAATCTTTTAGCGTTTCTACTTTTGTATCATTCAATGACCTCAAATTACAATAATAATGCTTCACTCAAAAGTTTCACAAGTTATCCGTATAAGAAGTCCCCGAAACACTCAACAAATCAAAATAATACTATATAGTCTGTAGACTAATGTTGCTTAAAGTTTATATTTTTATCATTTCATATTTAAATTTGAACTTTAAAAATGTTTCAAATCAATTTCCATCATTTAAACACAATCAATGACCAGTTTTTCTCATTAAATATTCATTTTTAAGATTTATAATTATTAGAAGGCTTGCGATCAAATTTAATTTAAAAAGTTTAAAATTCAACTTTAATATTAAACTATTTGCCTATTTTGAAATTCTGCTTTAAATGATGAATGTTTTATAAAATATGAAATGATTCTATACTTGAAGTAATTGTGAAAACAGTCTATTTTAAGAACTCTAATGAACATCATTATAGAGGATTTTGAGCCTAATGTTCTATGGGTTTTGAAAATGTTTAGATTTAAAGCATTTTAAAGGAGTTGTGTTAAAACTGAATTCTTGGTTCTTCACAGCTCTGAATGCTTAACATTGAGATTTGCGAGTGAAGAATGTGCTTATTTTACATCAAGTTAATTATGTAAAATGCAAGTATAGATCAAACAATTTGTTCACTGTTTGATACTTGAAAAGTTATCACGAGTTCAAACACATATAATGTTCAATTGGTATTAAATATTCATATAAAAAATTTAAATGTTGTCGGTCTTCACGCACTTCAATTCAATTCATTTGGAATGACAGTTTGTTTTGCATGCATACAATTTTTTTAGTGAGTTTGACATTACATTTAGTAATAAACTCGTTCCAGTACTCAATGTTTCTAAAGTTTCCGATTTGGGATTTTATAACATTTTCAAGAATGATGAATGACTTCAAAAACACATTTACAACACTTTATAGTGTTGAATGGCTTTTGACTCAGGAGGAGATGAAAAAAAGAAAGCACAACTCAAAAAGGATTTTCTCAGTGTTTGTCTTTTGAATTTGCAATTAAGAAAAAGAAACTTTGTTCTAGCTTTATATCGACTTAATGTCAGCCAAAGCATCCACTCTTGAGTGCTGTTACATACGAAACATAAAACTCTGACATAACAATAACATTCTGGGGTATAGTTGGCATCATTGTAATAATCATGTTCACTATAAATTAAGACTTGAAGATAAACTAATTTGATCGATATATAGGTTTTCCCATAATCTAATTTTCTCATCATTGATAACTTGATTAAGAAAAAAAATCTAAATCTAAATTAAAACTTCACTAATTTCTTCAAATCATTTATTTAGTTTGAGTTTATTATCCTATGGATTAACTCCATTTATATTTAATTGAATTTAATATATTCACAATTCTAATGTCAATGTATTCGTTTGTGAAGTTATGGTCTTTAATGAGACTTGAGTTGTTCACAACTCAAGTCATTTATGTTAAATCTAAATTCATTTTTTCTATAGGTTATGGTTCACTTTATGGTTCCTTCGGATAATCTTTTTGTAACCTCTCATTCGAAACATTATACAGAGTATAACAACAGATTATTTTGAAAGTGCTTCGAATCGCATTACATGCATAAATCTTTAATTGAGCTCAAATGCAATGTAAGAGGAGCTATTCTTAGAATAAACAGGAGCTACACTTCGAGATATCTGAACTCAAAACGGCTAAAATCCTGTTTTACTACTACAACATTCATTTTAGTCTTGTATGCAATAATGAATTACTCTGAGTACTGGATCACTCATTTTACAAGTTAATCATGAAATTGAATTGAATGGGAAACAGTTTAATTGACGTTAACATGAATAAACAAAACTCATTGAGCAATATAGCAACTCGTGATTGTCTAAACTAGTATTTAAATATTTTCAGCTGAAAGCTAACCTAACCTAACCTAACCTAACCTTTAGTAACTCAAACATAGTGCACTACCTAGCTACAATACCCTAACATCGCATTCACTACTTAACTAAATTCCATATTATTTAATACATCAAAATTCAATGTGATTTCTTATGGGTTTAGTTTATTTTCAAGTTTGAAAATGGGATAATAATTTTAACAGTTAGTAATTTGGGAATTCAAACCAGGGTTTTAACATTTTGAATTTATACTTTTTGAATTTAGACATTTCGAAGTGCTCCCTAAACAGGATCATTATGAACATATTGTTTGCCTGCACTTTAACTCAAGATGTAAACTTAGATACTTGTGACCCTAATGAAGAGTGCCTCAAGAGATACTTATACACAATGTTATTATGAATTATGTATGACTTCTATAACTCTTAAATCTAGAATTGATGACATTACTTATTTTCAACATTTTAAATGAGTTGTGAGTTCTCTTCATAATGAATCATTTTTAAAATACAAAATTATAGTTGCTATTTATCCAGAGTATGGCCAACAGACCAAAAGCGAATGGTGTAAACATAGCACTTAATTGAAAATGAATAATTTGACCTTCTCTTCAACATGTAAATGTTAGTTTTTCATAAACTTTTATTTTTTAATCTTATAAAGTTTTAATGTTCTATTACATCTACAGTATGTAAATATGTTTTAAAGCCTTCAAAAGAAAGCACTTGCTTGATAAGTGAAAAGTATCAAGGTTAAAAATCAAAATTTCACCCGTTTCTCTCCAATTTTAACAAGTTTTTAAAATGAAGAATTTAAACTGCTTTGCACTTTATTAGTAAAACTTTAACTGAAGGTTTTCTACACGTACAAAAATATAATATTTCATGATTTGTATACCTTTACCTAAAATCTTATATTTTTGTACGTATAGAAATTTTACTGTAGTTTTGCGTACATAATGGTCTAACACTACCCGCCCCTCATTAATAAAATACTAATTATGTACTCATTATAAAACGAAAACCATATAACTTATTCTGATTTCACTTTCTTAAAGATTTGAATTATTTGATGATTATTAAGTTAATATTTCAGTTATTCCAATAATATTCAATTGAAATTGTTTTATTTAAACTCTTTATTCAGTGAAAACATTGAATTTAAAATTTTAGTATAAACAATATGGTTATGGTTTTTGCCAAAATAATCAACATTTTTAACTAAGAATTGGGTCATATTTGGGATTTGGATGAAGTTTTGTTATCCTTCACGTTCACATTTAAACTGAGGGTTCAATCATTAATAAAGTAATGTTTGACTTATTTCTATCTTTATTAATCATTGAAAATGTAAGTTTTATAAAAAATCAATGTTAGTTAATATTGATGAAGCTATAGCTAGCGCTGACCTAACTTGACAAAGTACAGAGTACAGTATTATTATTAGTGCTCAGTATCGGGTCTTGAGTCGCAAATTTTCTTCTCTTTCGAGTCTCGAAATTAGATTCTTTCAATTTTATATCTCTGTCACTTCAAGTCTCATTTTTTAAAGCTTTAATTAAGGAATAAAAATTAGTTTGAAATTTTTCAATAAACTCATTCTTTTGAATTTTACTTAAATAATATACAGCATGAAGTCAATTGCAAACACTTATTGTTTTTCAAGTTTAAATGTACCAAAAATCAAGTTTTTAATGTTATTGAAAATTCAAGAAAGAGTCGAGACTCGTCTGAGACTTTAGACTTGAAGCAAATAATTTTTCGAGACTCGAGAATCACATCTATAGAAAATATCGACCACTAATTATCATTAAGCATGAAGTGCATCACATCTACACTAAAGCTAAGAATTCTTATGAAATTTTAGTCTTATATAATGATTTCACGTGAAATGTCGCGTCAAAAATGTCGCGAACCGAAAATTTCGCATAACAAAAGTATCGCAACTTATAAAAAAATTCAAATATGATGGAAAATTTATTTCTTTTTATTGGGATTAAAAAAGTTAAGAATTTGATAATTTGAATATTTTATGAAATACTAATTTTCATTCACTATTGAGAAGACAACTGATATTATTGCGGTATTTTATAGATGCTATTCTGGAACGCCTTTATATACGGTTTAGTGTATAGACTCTGTCATGTGACACATGAATTGCCTGAGCTGTATAAAGGCGTTCCAGAATAGCATCTATAAAATCCGCAATAATAATGAAACATGAAAATTTTTAAGAAGCTTTTCATTTACTAGCTTAACACCTGGAATAGGTTCAGAGCTATTTATTTTTTCTCTTGAGAAAACTTGTAATAAAAGTTTGATTTTCCATTCGATCATTCAATGAGAGAATGAATTCATACATTCGATAAATATTTCAATAAAATATAAACAAATATATTTTCAAGATGTTTCCATTGTGTATAGGTATTTGAAGTATTTTTATAATTTGCTACACTTTTGGTACGCAAAATTATTGTTCACGACATTTTGTTCGCGACATTTTGACGTAATACCTATATAATACATTATAACATAGTAATTGTGTGACTTTCTTACTTGAAATTATTGTAAATTTCCTAAACTCTATAAGTATTAATATTTTCGGAATAAAAAACTTGAAAAATCAAAATAATTGAAGCGGCACATTATTGCTGACAAAATATTGATGCAAATAAAAACTTATTTTTTGCTGTTCGATACCATATAAGGCATCGTTCATTAAGTACGTACGCACTGGTAGGGAGGGGGAGGGGATCCCACGAAGCGTACGATAAGTTAAACTTATGAATAACAGATTGTTTTGAGCAGATCTAACGATAATTAATGCATTAGCGAAATGAATTCAGAATCAACTCAAATATGAATATTGAATATATAAGTGGAAAGTTTAAATCATAATTTGAAGCGTAATACAGAGTCACATGAGTTCAACCACAATACTTTTCAGTCTTAATTATGTGTCAAATATAAATATATTACTCACCGTTTGCTTTCACAATTGTTTTGTGAGTCTATATATTCACGAATGCTTTTCAAGTATCCAATTAATACATTTTTGGATTCTCATAAACTAGAATATTATACAGCATATAAAAACTGCATTACAATTTTGACTAATTAAATAGGTTTATGTAGATATAATGTATAGTACATTGCATTGTAAAATTCGACAAACTTTGTTTTAATAAGTAAAGTCAACCGAATAATCTATTCACAAATTATTCAATATTTACAACTTTTTTCAGTTGGAGATAAAGATTCATTCGCGTAATCGGTTCAGAACTGAGTCAAACCTTCACTTTAAGAAAATAAACAATAAATACTTATTTTTTGAATTTTTCAATAAAAACATGTATCGAAAATTAGTCACAGAAAATTCAATGACTTATGTGTCTTTCAAAAGTTTGATTTCTAATAAAAATTTTCGTCTAATCATAGCTTTTGAGTTTTGAAAAGTAATTTTAATTCAATTGGAAATATTTATTTAATGTTGATTTCATAAAGAGCTGTGTCGTCTGTTTTAAATTCAAGTTCAGTTATTCTACAGAATTGCTTAATTTTTTCTCAAACATAATTGCCTGTTTTGGTCCTCTAAATTAACATAAAGTCTATGATGTGAACTCAATTATCAATTAAAAGTTTGAGAATACTCTCTGTATTGACGATAATTCCAATGCTTAAGATTGAAAATAACTTTTTTATAATTCCATTCATAGCATAATTAAAGTAAATGGTAAACACTAATTACTTTATAGACCAAAGTTTATTAAGAGGAACACGTTTGAAATGTCTAAATTCGAAGTTTGATTATTGCATACAGGGTTGAGAACAGGTTTTAAGACATTTCCAAGTGTAGCTCTATTAAGCATTAATATCTGTTCAATAAGTAATTAAAGTTAATTAAACTTTCACCGATAATTTGGTGAAATTATAAAATTTAAGAGCGATATAAGCAATAATTTATTGCATACTTATTTCTTATTTATGGAGGTTTTTATCTTTATTTTTATGCCTCAATAAAAAAGAACTGCTAAGTTATAACTTATAAGTCATGCTTTAAATGTTAAAACTTTTTCCAAAGAATTAATAAGTCTGTTAAATATTGCATTAAAAGACTTCTTATTTTTTATTTCTTCTCATATAATATATCCGAGCAATAAATATGCATTAACTCTATGGTAAACACAATATGTGAATATTTACATATCAAGATAATTTCAAAATACAGTAACTGTTAAGTGAATGTCTTTCAGTCACGAAAATCAAACAAAATTTATTTATAACTTAATTATCGATACATAAAAATTTTCTAAGAATAAAGTTTCATAGCTTTTTGAACAACAATGACTTTTTGCTTTTTCATCATATCTACAGAATTGGGACCTAAAAAATAGAAATTCTTGAAAATACAGCAACAATTCAGAGAATTTGAATATCGAATAACCTGATACATCGTTTTAAGGTTTATTTTATAGGTTTTTTATCCCATTCAATCAAAAAAAGTTATCGACTTTCCGTTCGTGAAAAGTGGGCCAAAAAAGTTAAAAGTTTATAACATTCACTACAAAACTCAATGGGAATAAACCAAAATTGATTTTGAGATTTTTAACTTTTTATATTTCTCTTTATTTATATTTATATTCGACTCTTTCGCTTAGATTTGATGATAACACTTTAAATGTAGATAAAATTGCATTATTAGCACTTTAAAATAGAAATTAATTTTAAATACCATTGAGTTCTGTAAGAATCGAACTCAAAAGTCTCAAGCCTTTAATCATATTTTAACTAAAATCGCTTTACTTTGACTTGAATCCAGAAATAAAAGGTCTTGAACTGAAAGAAGATGAGAGTCTGTTTTTTTCAAAGTAAAACACAATCTATCTATCAATATGTAATCAATTTTTGTTAAGATTATTTTATTTTGCACTCAATTTGATATTAATTCAAATTGAAATAGTTTTGCAATTTCTCAAAACCCAATATAATTAAAATTTGAAAATTTCTACTCCATATTAAATAAAATTAAAATTGAAAGATATTTTGAATAAACTTATTGAGTTAGCACAACAGGCAAATACTGTAATAAGTAAAGTATAAATGAACTCTCTTGAAGCGTTATAATACTCTCTTTTGGAATTATAGCGCAAAATTGCAATTCCTATTGCTTTACTTCAAAGTGTGACTCAATACACAATTATTACTATCAGCTTTCGCTCCTTTTGTCAAATATTTACAATGTCTTCAAAGTGTACATTATGGGGTCATTGAAAATCGATATCTAGAAGAATATCTGATGTACTGATGCGGTGGCACTACTGTATGAGCTGAATCATTGTTTTGCTTTCACCGTTTTTGTATTTGAGTTCAATAGTTCTTATCATTCAATTGCATACTTTCATTGTATCAATTAGTGGTCAGAGTTTCTGTTTTATTATAAACTTATCCACATATTTGTTTAAGATATCCTTTTAATTCGAGATATCAGTAACAAAATTCTTATTGATTATCATTATTTTAAATTGGTTTTGAAGATAATTATCTTAACAATTCAAAGAATAACTAAATAATATTTAACAAAATCTTGAAAAAAATCATGAATGGTTTGGGAATAATATTCTATAGATCTAATGTAGTTGTTAAATAAAATTGATGATTACCCTATTCAAAAAATAAGTGAATTGTAAAAATACTGTACAGCTATGACATTAAAAACATGCAGAGATGCAGAAAGTCCAGTGATAAATACAGATGAAGCTTAATGAGAAACGTTCTTTTGAATATTCATGAGTTGTCATTTATTGTCATTGATTAGCATCATTTCTTGAATGATTAATTAAGCAATTCTAACTATATTCACAAACTTAATGACAAAACTTAGGCATAAGAAGTGAAACTTGAGAGAAACAAAAACAATCTGCAATTTAAATGATTAAAAATTAGAAAAGCACGCATTAAATTAAATTTGGTATCGTTAAAATGTTGAGGAATCTCATTTATTCAAAATATGTGCATATTTTTTAAGTTCATAGCATTCAAATCTAATATCATAATTTGAGAAATGAGTTTCAATTGTTTGTGAGAAAATCTTATCACTTCACATTCACCGCTAATGAGGTTCTTAAGAAATACCAATAATGGTCAGTCATTCTATTTTTGCAAAAGTTAATCTCATTTTTTTCATGGCAAAGCCATCCTTTTTCCTGTTCATTCGGTTTGCAAAGAATCAAATTTTTGTAATCAAAACCGATTCTCGCAAATAATACAGATTTGAAATTTTTGTTCTTAATTTTATGGTTGGCTCAGAATTGCATTCCAAACAAGTGATTCATACAATGTTGACTTCGATTTTTTATAGACTTATTGCTAGCAATATATATAATGCAACGATTGATTAAAGGGAGAACAAAAAGCGGTGGAAAACAAATATGTCGAGTATGTGAGTGAATGTTAAGTATGCAGAATATTGGGAATTAATTTGAAATGAATTAAAACCTATATATAGGAGTTGATTACGTACATATCGTTACAAACATCATAAATTCACAAAAGATTTTGTGAATTTATTTATCGTTTTGCGAACAATCAATTTAATTATAATGAAATTAAAAATGCAAAAACTAATTAAAATAATAGATCAAATGTGGCTGAATTGCCCTCAATTGCGGCTTACATTATAAGTTGATGCGTAAACTTAAACTTAATTTCATTCATTATGAGCTTTTAATTAAAAGCATTTATACGAACTTTTTCAGCTTTTATATGCAGTAAAACATCATAAAGTTTAAGATAATAATTCCTGTCAAGTTCTTTAATCAGTTTTCAAAAGATAGTTAAAGCTTTAGTGTATTGTAAAACAGAATGTCATTCTTTCTTCATGAATAGTGAATGAAATCTGTGTTTTTTCGTAAGCTTTTGATAAATATTGCAATTATAAAACATAATAACTTTCAAAAATTCTGAGACACTATTATTCGTTAAGTTAAGCCTCATTTATAATAAAACTTGCATTTGTGGCAAAGTATAACACATAACAAAGATTGATTGGATACAAATCTGTTGGTTTAACCGAAAGATAATGAGAACAAAATTCATTAAATATCTCTCAAGTCAAGCAGAATACTTACGATAAAATAAGTTTATATTTAACATTTTTGCGGAATTCTCTATATTATGGGTCAAATACATTATATTCACTACAATAAACTTAATGTAAATTGTTATATTGTAAAAATGAAGTAATCTGATAGTTTGTCTCATTAGAATCTGTTCTCAAATTTGCACTTTTCTCGATAATATATATCATCTTCAGTTCATTAGAGCACATGCATTACTAATTGGCAAAATCATTAAATTTTCAAAAAAGTTGTTTAACTTTGTTATAATCAGATAATCGGAGAAATAAACTTATCGACATTGAGACACCCTATTTCTCCCCATTCTTACTATCGACAAGTATTGCATATATGCTGCTCTCCCTCCCTCTCTCTCTCTCTCTCTCTCTCTCTCTCTCTCTCTCTCTCTCTCTCTCTCTCTCTCTTAACTGCATATGTGATACAATTTGGAAGAACCAAATCGTTAACTAAACTGCAGCAGCAGTTACACGATTGATGAAAAGGCAGTGCAGATACGATAAGCCGTTTCAATTAATTATAAGAAGACGCTTACCATCGGTATCAGTTAGTTGTCAACATTTGTTAACTCAATATTAGTGGATTTAGTTTCGTTACTTCGACAGAGATGCAAAAAAATTAATTAGTCTTCACAGTAGCTCTCATTCACTTCATGATTGAATTTTCCTATAATTATTTAGTGAAATGCAAAAAACTTCTTGTCGCTAAACTATTGTTCTATTCAAACTCGCTCTCAAATATGAGATTTATTGAGATCTATACTAAGACTCCCTATTTTTCCATCACTCATATGATCATAAGCTTCGATCTCATTATTTTATATTCGACTTCCTTCACCTCCAGCTCTTAGAGCTAATACAATATTAATTCGTGCCCTGACTTCCATAAATTCATTATCTCGAAGGGTTTCACTATCTTTTATCCATCAGAATATGCAGTTTTGATCTCTTTATACTAACTTTTCAGAGGTTTTTTTCAAAAACTTTGATAAAGTTCAAGTTTGAAAGTTTTTCCTCTTGTTTAAGTGCATTTCACAATAGTTTTAAAGAATAAAATCTTAAACATTATCAAAAGTGAAGCTTTGTTGGAAACAAAGATCACTCATATGTATCAATTCTGTTTTTAGACGTTTCCTTTTATTATAATATTTAATTTGATTTAAACTCAAACAATTCATGTAAAAATCCATTGTTTATTTGAGAGATTTGAACTCTTCTCTTATTCCTTTTCAAAACAGCTAAAAAATGTAGGAAACTCTTAATTTGACTAAATATGCAGAAGAAAGTTGGAAAATATATCAAAGAATTTATAATTAAATTTGTGACATTGTGTTTGAAACAAGAATATTTCATGAATTCGTTGATATATTCATAAGAATTTCATTGCTTCAGATTTACTGCTCAGGTATTGCAAAAGTATAAAAATTCACTCAAAGATTGAATCGAATGAGAAATAGAAAAACATTTCTTTAAGACAAGATTCAGAACTTGGTATAACTATATTTGAAATAATGTCAACTAATGACTGATAGCATTGATTTCTTAATCGATTTGTAACGATTGTAATGACATAAAATTTATTTGATTCTCATTCGAATGTTATTTCTATGAAAAGATATAATTGATTCATACATTGATGCTAAACATACATAACTGAATACATTTATTGTGAATGAGTTATGTAAAGAAAATGATATGAACATTAATAAAGTTAATCCTTTATCAATTGTTTGGAATTGGAATCTATGCCTTAATTCTTATGGCAGCACAATATCTGAGTACCAGATGTTGGCATTTTAAGCATTAATGTTGTTTTGAGAAACAAAAGCTCGAATGCCTATTGTCTAAATGTGAATCTTCTCATAACAGATGTGGTGGTGTTTGTGATGAAATTGGATTTCGATTCAGCATTCAATGATGTTTATCTATAATAAAGTTTGTTAATCCCTCAAGACTTTTGACCCTCATGTGCGCTAATATCCATTGTCAGTATTATCGAGTTCTTCTCTATTGTTAACTTATTCACAATTTTGACCCAAAAAATTCTGATCGATAGGTGAAAATGTTTAGCTTTTGAATGACTTGAAGCCATAATTTGTACTTCTATTAAGTTATTGATTCTGCAAATGATGATTCTGTGAGAAAATGCTGATGTGCTGATGATTTGTTATCTAAATATAAATTTAAGAAACCCTAATGTACACTAGAATTATTTTGTCCATTAAATAAATTATCCTTTCTATCAACTATTGATGTTAAGTCCTGTATTGAAGGCATTCTTAGTACTCAGTTATAATGCTTTGGTGTCCATTTGTTTGAGACTTGAAGTTGAGTTTTTGGTCAAACAGAATAGAGTATATCTCAGAGGGACACCTAAGTCTTAATGGGCTATTATGTACGAAAATTTGGTCTCCATTTATTAGGCTCAGCATAAATTGTTTGCGACCGCAATCACGAAAGGATCAAAGAAAAAGTTCAACTCAAAGTGAAATGTTTATGGACTTCACATTTGTTGGCATTAAGATTATTGGATACTCTATTCATACAGTGGTTATCCAGAAATGCAATAACCACTGGAAAGGAGTTATGATCAATATTGCAATGATAATAATGACTTCAAATAAAGATTAGCTAATGTCGTGCTAAACATTTATTTAATTATTCTCTTCCAAAGGCTCTTAACAAGCGTTTTAAGCAATTAAAGTCTCAGGGATTAATCTATAAATATTTTATTTCAATGCATTTCAAACCTAAACAAACAATTAAACGGTGTTTTTCCATCAATTTTAGATATACCCAAAAGAATCATTTGATGATATGGCTCGAAATTAAGAAACCGAATATACTTTAGATTTAGGAATTTTGCTTCATTTGGTTCAAGAAAAATCTTCATTTTACTAAAAAATAAAAATAAATAAATTTTAAATAAAATTTATTTATTTCTTGCTTACGTAGAAAACTTATATAAATTAAAGATGATTTTGATTGTGAACTAGTTTTCGGTGACAAATATTGCACACCTTTTTCAAGTCAAAATGACTACTAATTTTTGTGTCAAGTCTTTAGATCAACTCTAATCTCATAAGCAGTTCTCAAAAACTTTTCTATCTGTAAAGTGAGTTAAGTAGAATTTTTCTAACTATGCAACCGAAAGCATAAGTATAAGTTGTTAGCGGTTGTAAAGATTGCTATTAACCTATAAACTGTTTACGGTGGTTCTCAGTTGCTATCCTACTTTAATGTGGCATCGAGTATACATAATTAAAACTTCTAACATTAGTTTCAAATTTTAAGCATTTCTACATAAATATAGCTTTTGTTATAAAATCCAGTCTTTTAATCGGATAATTTTAATACAAATTAAACAATAATTTGATCTGATCTGATTAATCTGATCCTAACAACAAGAAAAGTACAGACACGAAAACAGTATTTCGAGTCAGAATTTATTAAAAAGCGTGTGCAATACTTTCCACCGAAAACTAGTTCACAATAAAATCATCTTTAATTTGTTAATGTTTTTAAGTTCTAATCAAGAAAATCTACAAAACGAAAAAAGTATGACTGAAAAATGACTTGAATTTAGGCTATAATGAAATGAAGTAAAATAAAAATGTTGAGTAGGTTTGCATATTTAGAGATGACTTTTATATTTGGAGACAAATCTGATATTATGAAAAAGTGTACCGAATATTTTAGTTTAGTTGTGTCACTCATAACACAACTCATGGATTATATTTATATAAAATGCTGGAAATGAATGAAATGCGTTTTGCAGTGGGATTATTAGTTTGAATGTATTACAAAGCTTCCAACTAAAAGCTTCAAATATTGAATTTAATAGCATTCTTCTCTTTATGAGTCATTTGATGCTCACTATTTGTCGAAAAATTTAACCGCAAATAGTCGTAGACATTGAGATATTTTTTGAGAACATAAGTTTAAGCCTTGTTTGATGAGGTTTTTGGAAATAGTTTTGATCGAAACTAAAAGCCAATTATATGACTTGATGACAACAAACTCTTTAATAGCGATTGACATTGTCGTGAATCTGATTTGCGAGTCCATCACAATCATCACTTTTTCCATTACCATTGCCTTCAACCGAATGCAGAATTACACTTATGTGTTAAATGGACGCCGCGTTCAATCAATTAACGCCTGAATAGTGGAAAGGCTGTAGTTTCCCGTCTGGACCCAAACCAACCATTAAGTAGTGCTCAACTGCAAAGCCTCACTAATGACAACAGTCGATACGAAATCTAAAGCACAAATAAGTTTACATCAAAGCCTAAACTAACTTATGGTTTTCTTTTCAAACTCCATTCATCCCTACATTCACTCCAATCTGTATTTTTCAGGTTCTCATGCAATTCACCGCATTATGCGATCATTCGTTTATTTTTGTTTTTGGAAAGCCCTCCAAAACAGAGTGGCAACACATTTGATGCTTATTGTCTGTGACTCATTCTCACAACATTCAGACCCGACACCCACTTGATTGACAACATATCCCACAACATCCTTAGCCATTCGTGAGACAAACAAAACAAGAAAGAAAAATATACAACAGCTGTAAATACAAAATTCACATTTTATTGAGTTGAGCACTACTTAAAATGAAATACTCATCATTTAAGCCATTGGTTCACTATTTCATAACAATAAATCCACTTTATTTCATGAATAATCCGAATATTGGATTTATAATGAAAAATTGAACAAAGCTTTATTATTGTCAGATCTCATAAATAGAAAATATTATTGAATCTTTCAAAAGTTATAGAGCTCTATGAGATCTGATCTATAACTTTACTGTAGATACAAAAGTTTCTCACACCTTAAATTCAATAGTAACTCAATTTTTAGAAAAGTTTCTAAAGTAGAATACGAGAGATATAAATGTTGAAACCAAACTGATAAGAACAAGATTAAATTCTAAAAGAGAAATTTTTTTTATATCAATTGGTGCCACAAAAGTCACATAAAAATATTTTCAATACTAGAGTAAGAAAAATCCATCTGAAATAAGCTCTTGTTTTAATTAAAAA
>JAQFZT010000882.1:0-19370 GCA_034696325.1 Camisiidae sp.
AGGTCTGAACATATCTGAATGGTCTTTGAGTTTGGTCTCCCCTATCTATCTATCCCTCTATAGCTATCTATCCCTATCTCTCCCGTTGATTATGTAAGTGATTGCTCTCAAGTAGTTCTGTATATATAATAGTTTAACCCTATTAGAGGTGCGGCACAAAAATGTGATACAACTAACTCTTAAGGCTGAGAAACAGGCATTTCATTAGGTTTGCGTCGATTTTTGCCAATGATATATAGCATTATATTATTATTAGACCTATTTATATATATCTAACTTGATGTTAAAGTTAAATATACTTTTTAAGCATACACTCGATTGATGTAATGCTAGGCTTTTTTGAAAAGCCATTGGAAGAGAGGCTGATTTTGTTGGTGTTTCTTCACAGTGAACACCACATTGAGTGCAGGGCATTGGCCTGCTATGAACTGAAGAAATGCCTACCAGCCAAACGAAATAATCCGGTCAGACCAGAAGGCCTACTAGTGAACCAGTGTTGGTCTTTTCAACTATTAGGACAACCACTTTTCTGCATTCCTTCAAACATTTAATATCTTTGCCATATCTCCCACTCATAAATGCTGTCTTGATCTCTACTTCTAATATAGTTTTATATTCAATATTATTACCCATTATTCATATTCTATTAGTTTTAAATATGTTATCAAAACCAGTGAGAAGCTGACTGCGCATTGTCTTCTGATTCAGTTCTTGTTTTGTTTGGATTTATTGTTTTGTTGGTTTGTTTTGTTTAGAAATGTTTGATTTGCGTTCAATTTATAAGTGATTATTGAAGCCTTTTTACGTATAATAGCAAAAAGTTGGTCTCCTCCTAATCAAGTGTTTATGTGATCTCAATGTAGTGCCATATCATATATTTGAAAGTATCAATTGTATTGTCTACGGGTACACAATTCATGAATATTAATGTCGCGTTTACTCCTCTCTCACTTGACTATTAAATAAGTTATAGCCATTGCCAACTTTTTTGGAATGCCTCAAGAGCTTGTTAGACATAATTTTGCGTTCGTTGACCTCAATAGTTACTTTAGTAGAAGTAGAAGTAGTTGATCGCTGATGTAGCCGTTCAATAAGTATATCACCAATTATTAGCCGTCTCTCTCCTCTCAATTTGTTTCTTTTTCTTTCAATAACAATTCATTGAGTTTTCAACAAAAGTTTATTAGAAATATTTATAATATTAGAAAAGTTTGTGATAATGATTGTCCGCATGGCAGCATTCACTAGTTTTCATGTAAGAGTGAGATGAGCGGACTTATCAAATATTGAGTATTATCTCAATTTTGATTAACAGTTGTTAATGTAGTGATGGATTCAAATTCGTGTTCATATGTAGCCACACAACGTGGTGGTGTTGCTCTTCTATTTGAAGGTCACAGATATAATAAAGTCAGAGATGGCAAAGATGGTACTGTCTATTGGCGATGCTCTCGAGATAGACAATGTCCAGGAAGGGCTGTCACTGTCAATAATCGTGTTAAGAAAGCCAATAATAAACATAATCATCCGCCAGAAGCAGCCCTCAGGAACGGAAATGCAAACGCATCTATATTGTCATCTCAAAGTTCATCAACAATCGGTGCCTCAACTTCTAAAGAACGTTCTGATGAAGGCTTACTCGCCTCTAGTATTGCACTTCAAGATGTGATCGACGCTCAAGCGGCCGCTGCGGCCGCCTTTCCAACAATAGTTACCGAAACTCTAAAATATTTGGCGGCCGCGAGCGGTAATCCACAAATGGCTGCAGCCTTTGCGTCCTCTATGGCTTCATTAAGCAGTCCTTCAATTAAAAATCTCGATCGTTCTCTTGTGAGAAGTACTGCTTATTCAATCGGAGGTCTGCACTCTATATATTTTATTGTCTTGTGTAGAGATAGGCCTTCCATTATTATTTCGTTTTTATTGTCATTTTTATGAGGACTAATATCTAATATCATCACTCATTTTAACATTCATTATAAATAATAGTCTTATCTTATCTCTATTGAAGCGTCTATTGGCTGTTGATATGGCTTTGCATTTGATATCAATAACACATTCTAATCGGTTCATCAATTTTATTATTATTAACATTTATTACTACTTTATTGTACTTGAAAATTACATTGAATTTTATCGCAAATTGTTTTACATATAAACTAAATGCTATAAATTTGGTGCTGTATTTCAGGAGATCTTTATGAAAGCTCAGACGACGAACCATTAAATATGGCGATCAAAAATACTGGTCAAATATTGAAAAGACTTCGATGTCTAATGAAAAATTCCAATTATGTTTCCGATTCAATACAAGCTTATATCGTTCCCTCATCTGATGCTCACGGAAGTGAATATATCGCTGCGTGTGATGCGCGCCGAGCCTTCATTTCAGGCTTCGATGGCAGCGCTGGAACTGCTGTGATCACCACAAAAGATGCTGCCCTTTGGACTGATGGGAGATATTTTATTCAAGCAGAACAACAACTCGACCACAATTGGGTGCTGATGAAAGATGCCATTCCAGGGACACCAAGTCAAGGCGAGTGGTTGAGCAAAAAGTTAGCGCCTGGTAGTAGAGTCGGTGTCGACCCTTTTGTCATGTCTTTCGATACATGGAAACCATTGGCTACTCAGTTAGAGTCGGCCGGCCATACATTAGTGCCAATTACTGAAAATCTAATTGATCTGGTTTGGGATAGCAGACCATCGCCTCCAACCAATTCAGTCGATCCTTTAGAGATCAGATACACTGGAAAAAGTTGGAAAGATAAGGTCATCGAAATAAGACAAGAAATCATCAATAAGGGAGCGACTGCTCTCGTTTTGACCGCATTAGACGAGATCGCATGGCTTCTAAATCTTAGGGGTTCTGATATTGATTTCAATCCAGTTTTCTTTGCTTATTGTGTCGTAACTCTCGATAATTTATAGTGAGTCGCTCTTTATTCTATTATTATTCACATTTTTTCTTTCATTTTGTTCATTAATTTTCATTTAATCCTTTAGTTTATTTATCGATGAAAATAAATTAACTCCTGAGGCGACAAAGCATTTACAAACTGATGTTTCGTTAAATCACCAGAACTCGAGTCTAAAAATTGAATTACGACCGTATAAAATGATGAAAGAATTTCTCAAATGGCTCATAAGTCAACAACAGGGAAAAATTTGGGTATTTTTTATTACTCAAAGTACCCGAAAATTGATAAAGTTTTCTGGTTATAACACTAATTGACTTATCTTCACATTAAAGTATAATAGAGATAAGCCATACATTTCTAACTCGAACATAACTAGAAAACATTTATTCATTTTCGTTTACATAATAATTATGATGATTTCATTTCATTATCGATAGTAATGCATATGAAATACAAAATTGAAAAGTATGCTATCTCTTGATGCTTAAGCATCCGTTATAAGCATTAAGCGATAGCATAGTTTTGATTTTGCGTTATATATACTGTATGAATAATCTAATAGATAGTGATTAATATAATGGTACTTATAATAATACTAATGTACATGTATTACTATTAATTGAAACAGATAAGTAACAAATCTAGCTATGCTCTAGTCAGTTTGGTGCCTGAGTCTAGAAGAATCGATTCGTTGAGCCCCGTCTTGTTGAAAAAAGCTGTCAAAAACTCCGTGGAAATCGAAGGCATGAAACGCTCTCATGTGAGTTGAAAACTATTGCATATGATTAGCATATATTAACACATTAACACCCATTTGTCAGATCAAAGATGCGGTTGCATTGTGTGAATTCTTCGCCTGGTTAGAGGATGAGATACCTAAAGGAGATGTCGATGAATTATCTGCTTCTTCCAAATTAGAAGAGTTTCGAAGGTTTTTTCATTTTATTAAAATATTTAATCAATATTATTATTATTATTATTATTATCGGGTTTTTAACATTATTGTTATTATTATTATTATTATTATTTTGATTTAATTGATCTACAACTTTGTGGAATACTGTTTAGAGCGCAAGAAGATTATATGGGACCAAGTTTTGCAACCATATCTGCCTCCGGACCAAATGCTGCAATCATTCATTATCGATCAACTGAAGAGACGAATAGACCCATAACTTCAGACGAAATATATTTATGTGATTCGGGTGCACAATATAGAGACGGAACAACAGATGTCACCCGAACCATACATTTCGGGACGCCTTCCAATTTTGAAAAAGAATGTTTCACACGAGTAGTTAAGGGTCACATAGCGTTGGCTTCGGCTGTGTTTCCTCAGCTCCTAAAAGGACAAATGCTGGACACTTTCGCTCGAAAGGCTTTATGGGATGTGGGTCTCGATTATTTACACGGAACTGGACATGGAGTGGGAATGTTCTTGAATGTACACGAAGGCCCGATGGGTATCAGTTATCGGCCTCAACCTGACGATCAGGGGCTCGTCGAAGGCATGATTATGTCAAATGAGCCCGGATTTTATGAAGAGGACAAATTTGGTATAAGAACAGAAAATTTAGTGCTCATTAAGAGAGCAGATACTAAGGTATATCTCGTCTCAATAGCTCTATGAAACACTACTTATATTCAAATCTTTTTTGTTCAGTACAACTTTCGAAATAGAGGTTATCTAACATTCGAAACAATAACACTTGTGCCCATTCAAACAAAACTTCTTCAGCCTTCCCTTCTAACGACTGAGGAAGTGAGTAATCATTTATATATTCGGTAACGAATGTCATGCCAAAGGCTACGCAAACGGCAAATCAGGTTCACTAACAATTCTCACTGTATTAGTTGAGTTGAGTTAATAAGTTAGTAATGCTTAATAAGTGTCAATCAAATAAGTAAGTATTGATAGTGAACCTGATTAGACGTTTGTGTCTATTCTGACCGACTATTCACTACCGGATTCATATTTCTATATCTATTTTTAACTAATGATTGATTTAACTGATAGATTGTTTGGATCGATAATTATCATCAGAATTGTCGTGATATTGTTGGTAAAGCTCTTGAAGAACAAGGAAAAACAAATGGACTTCAATGGTTATGGAAAGAAACTCAACCATTGGGTTAAATGAATGAATGAGTTTAGTTTAATTGCATCGATTGCATAGATCTCGCGCTTGCAAACAAGCAATGAAAGTGCCAAAAGCTCTGCAAAGAAATTATTGAATTTTCGTAATAAACACCTGAAGAAGTAGTTTAGTTTTTACAGCCATTTTTTTAAATAACAAAAATATATTCTAATTGAAACAGTTTTTCTAAAGACACTTTTATATATAGATTATATTTAAGATATCAATTAATGGTTGATTTACCGTCCGATAGGAATATTTAATGAATTTGTTTTAGGGTTTCTTCACATTTCACAGCCTTTCAGGTTTCAAATATTTTTCTTGAGAAAAAAATCGCCTTTTATTACAATAACTGAATGCAACGATTCTATGCAGGGTTTTATTGTTTTGTTGTTGTTATGAAATTCAGTCACCCCTCAAATGTTCTTTTTATTCATTAATAATTTAATACTCATTAATATAAATAAGTTTGTGATAAGAAAAATTTGGCGTTTATTGTTTTAGTTGATATCAAATCAATAATTTAAAGAAAGTAAAAACAAATTATTGTCTCTTTAATTGAAAAATAGCTTAATTCATAAATTAGATTTTGAATCATCTAATGTTTTGTAGAACTGAATTAATCTGTCAGCCTCTCTATGTCCTGATCTGAAAGCTCCGTGAGTTGTAGAGTAAAATTCTCTATCAGTCGCTTCGCCGGCAAACAGCACAAGCGGACAATCAATTGATTCGTTGGAATAATTCGAGTGCTTTGGTATTAGAATAGGTTCTGATAAGCATTTAATATCATAATTTTTCTTCTGGTATTCAATGGTGCGATTACTATAAGCTCCACAAACATATTCATTTTGTGACCATTTGGAGCGAATAACTTTTGATGGATTTTCTATATGAAAGTGATGTAAAAATAATCGCAAAACTTTTGCACATATAATCCCAACTAATTGATCGCTATCTATTTTCTCCATCTGTTGTGCTCCATTTGCTCCAATCCATGCCACCAATACATTTGGCTGTCCTCTCACTAAATCAAACCCAGATATATCGTATACCCATAATGGAAAAGAATCATCTTTTTTCGTCCAAATTAATTGAAACCCTTTATCTTCATTTCTCCAAAACGGTTGATCGAAAAATAAATATATTTTATTGATTGTTCCGAATCCCAGAGATTTGATTATATTTCTCTTTTTATAAGGCAAAGCAAATCCAAAAAAGGTATCCATATTTTTCTGCATATATCCGATCGAAGAAGTGATTATAACGTGATCGACTACTAATGGATTATTCTCTCCTTCAATGAAAAGGTTAACTTTTGACATTTGATCGCCGATTTCAATACGTTTTACTGGTTTTTCAAGTATCACAAAATGTTTTGGAATATCATTGAGTAATGAATCGATAAGTGTTTGATAGCCATGCTTGAAGTTTATCAATTCAATGCCATCACAATCGTGCCATTCTGTATATGATAGCAATGATATATCATTCAAGTCGTTGCATGAGTTATCTATTATCTCAAATTTTATGTACCAATTGAATAGTGACCACAATAAGTCGGTACTAATCAATGGACACTTCGCAGATTTGATATATTCTTCAAATCTATCTCTAAACATCTGTTGAGCCGAAGCTATTTCATCTGAGTTATTCACTGCATATAAAGAACTTTCGCTCAAATCATCTTTAATTCCATCTAAAGATGAAATTATTTCATTGACTGCTTCGTGATTGAGTACTTGTCCCGAATCTGTGCAAAATAGACCTTCACCTTCAATACCGAAATCTAAAACCTGATTTGATAAGAGATCGCGTTCTTTTGCCATTTCATAGAGAGGGTTTCCTTGTTGTCCGTGTAACCATTGGGCTCCCAGTTCGAGAACACCGTTTTCTTTTTAAATTCAATCAAATATTTATTTACTAAATAATTAATTCTATTTTAAAATTTAAATACTGATACCAAATGGCAGAGTATGAATACGTCCTCCAATTCTGTCCGTCGCTTCCAATACAGTGACATCATTGAATCCGTTTGCATATAATCTTTGAGCTGCAGCCAGTCCTGAAATGCCTGCGCCAATGATAGCAATAGACATAAGGGAAAAATTGACATAAGCTATACTATCATTAGTGATCAAATCTGCTTAAGAGCATTAAAAGATGTCAAAACTTTATTTTTAAGAACAAATGAGTTTTGCGCTAAATATGGTAGAATGGAAAACGTGTCACATATTGTGCAATCTTCTCCTAATGCCATCTTTAACAGCAGAAACACGCAAACGCTAACTTTATTCATGATAATATCTGATCCTCAATTTTGCCAAGAGATGAGCTCATGTGACCTGATCATGAGATCATGTCATTTGATAAAAGTTCAACAATTATGTATTAAATTAAAGATTTGATATCATCTTTTGCATATCATAATTCGATTAGTAATTGATTAGAATTTTATTTTTATTTCATTGGTCTTTACTTAAGCAGTAGTTAATCATAAATTAGTGATTGCATGCATTTCTTTCATCAATTAGTATGTTTTGACGGAATGCTTCTTAACATGGAATTAAAAGATTAAAATTTTAATTTCAATCATGTTATCATAAGATTTTTGTAATTAGTTTATGATTAAATCCAAATTAATCAAAAGGGATTAAGAAATGAGTTCGAGAGTCAATTCATAAGAGCTTCTTTTTGGTCACTTATATTTTGCGAGAATGAGAACTTGTTTTTAAGTTGATTTCCATTGGTTTGCAAATCGAAACTCAATAAATTCATACGATTAGGTTGAGGCTTACGGCTCATTTAACATTCACATTTATTTTTATTCGAATTTCCAAACGTAAAATATTTTTTGAATCCTTAAAGTTCCAATTTTTGGTCATTTTACTGCTAGAGTGAGCTTAAGGTATGAGCTCTAGAAAGCATATCATAAAATATTGTGACAGAGGCTAAAACTCAAGAGTCAGCTTAAAATCGGATTAAGACTCTTCAATCTCTTTTATCTGAATCAATTTATTCACATATGAATATATCATTTTAATGTCTAAACTGAGATTATTTGTTTCCAATGAAGAATAAGAACTATTAAATTATTGTTTTGTAGCTTATTTGAAGTTTTGTTTTTTGAAAAATGCTAATTGTTTATACAGTTACTCTAATCCTTATTTAAAGCTTAATTGACATGACTTTTCAGTTCTATTTATAACATGCGAAATCATTTGGGCCATCATTATCTATAATGAGGAATGTTAAATACAAACCATTTCAAGATTGTATCAAGTCTTTTAATCATATAAGAGTACAGCTGAAAATGTAAAGACATTTCGGTAACGACAATGATCATAAGGGTTTGACAAATCATAAAAACTCATCAATACTATTACTCATTTCCACTGTAGCAGATCAATGCTCTTGAGTTGGACCTCTTTATGATGTACTAGACTGAGTAATAGACTCCATTTGACACTTTTTCATGAACTTATTATTTTACCCATTCTTATTGGTTGGCTTTCTAGTGGTGCCTTTCCTTTGAATTTCATATCAAGGCTTTGAAAAAATATGAAAAAGTGGATAAATCTTTGTTAAAGAGCTGCTATTACTGATTAATATTTAAATAAACTATCACTGGATTTTTGGGATCTTCACATGTCGTTAAGTTCCCAGTTGTACTACACAGGTATAATTGCGAGTCACACTGAGACAGTCCATACTCATTATTAATTTAACGAACAGCCACCGTATAAGTTATAATTATACTTCAGATCAGTTAACTTGACTCTATAGCTGCATCTCTTCTGTTAAGTTCAATATTTCAAGGTTTACACACAAAAAGTAAGTTTTTGAGGTCTCAAAATAATAAAAGGACTGAAGATATATTACAACGTGATAACTATGAGTAATGAATTTCCATATTATCAATTGACTCTTCAAGACTTATCAAAAATTGATAAATGTTTTGTATCTGAATAAGTGATAAAAGAAAAATATGAAGACCTTTAATACTTGTTAGTACTTTAGTTCAAGATTAGAATCAAGTTTTTGAATATTTTCTTTTGAAAGTAATTATAGATAAGAGTTTACAGTTACGCTTAAATGAATCTCGAATATTTGGCTCAAATTAAAATATATACTTTTTATAAAAACTTTAAGATGTATTGCAATATTGGAGTATATATTTTAGTAAATATTCGAAATTCATTTAAGCGTAACTGTATATAAATTCAAAGATTTGTGACTTGATTTGTCAACTTATTAAATAAGAAGTTTTCATCTTTCATCTACAGTATAAATGCTCTTACAATTCAAGTTAGTTGACTCAAGACTATCTATTTGTGACCTTAAAAGCTTACTATTTGGATTTGGCATTGAATTTACCTTTTGCTCAAATGTTAGACACCTTTTGGTAGTTTGAAGAAAAGCAAATGAGAAAAATCTCATTTACTTTAATTCTCTCACAACAAATTATACAATTAACTTTTATTGATTGTTTACCTGTTGACTATTGGAATTTTTTTGCAAGGCTTTTTGTATTTCTAACATTTGCATTCTTTGAGCTTATTTTACATATAAATTTTGGGCTCAATTTTGTGAAGCTTTTCTATTGTAAGCTTAACTTTTGAAATATTTGCTTTTAGAATATGTGAAATATGTATTTTTATCTTAGAAAACCTTTACAAATTCTGAATCATTTGAATCGTGTTTTTGACATTTACGGTCAGCGTTTATGAATGCTTTAATAAATTGTCGAATAAATGAATAAATAATGAATGCTTTGTTTGAGAAGAATGTTATAGAATTCTTTATTAGTGCTATCGTTCTGTGGTCTATAGCTATATGAATATGACTGCATTCTGGTTGAGTTAGTGGCACATTATAAACATTACTGTAATGTCTTGTAACATTCCTTTTCACCTTTATTTCATTGTTTTGCATTACTATTTACAGTGAAATTTCTTGATAAAGGAATTATCTCAAGCCTAGCATTTCCATGTATTGCACAGTTATTTCTACTTTTAAGTCTAATTTGTTTTTACACTTGTCTTACTGTATATTTCAAAGTCTTATATAAATTAAATAGCGTTTTATTCAATTTTCGTAACAATAAAAGTGGAAATGACTGTATTGGGATTACATATAAATTGCGTGTTAAGGGATAACAATGAGATAATATTAAGACTCATGAAGAATAGCTAAGAATCTTGAATAAAATATGTAGTCATTCTTTATTTGATTTTAGTATAGTTCTAACGAAATGAGAATTTATACTGAAAAATACTTAAATTTTTAAAATAACTTCAAACTATTGAAACTACATTCAGATTGAGAAACAACACTATAGATTGAGTTGCGAAACAGGCACTTCAGTTCGTAAATTTAAATTTATTGCAATTGAACAGTTCATATATTTGTCATTTCTTTCATGAAAATTTTCTATCACTTATTCATATAAATCATTTATTTCTATTATTTTTAAGTACTCTATGGAAAAATACCTTAACTTCAATGTTAATTGTTTACAATTTTTCAACTCATTTACATTTCGAATTACACTTACGAGTTTGGATAACGCAATCTTTAGAAAATTATACTGAAAAATAATTCAAAAAATTCAATTCTTATTCGTAATTTTGAAAATATCCAAAATTTAGAATAAACAAACCTGAACTCACCATTAAAATAGTTTCTATTGTTTTAATTCTAGTGAATTATACATGAAATGAAAGTAATATAAGAAAATTACACTATTTTTTATGACAAAACATATTTAGCTTTAATTTATTGAATTATCTTATTGTTTATGAGGTTAATACAGGTAATATCCTCCACAATCTTATCAAAAACCAACCCAAAAATCGTCCGGATTTCCGATTGCAATCATTTTGATTCAGTTGATGACTGTTATAACTTAATTGTTTGAGTCAAATCAAATCAAAGCTCTGACTCCTATCTCAGCTCAAGAAAAATAACTCAGTTTTTCCCAATGTATTTGAATCTTTTCGTAGTTTATAAATATTCTTAATATATTAGTTTTCATTCAACATTTAATATTTGCATTCTAAATATAGCATTGAATAACATTTTTTATCTAAACATCAGTTTATTTGAAGTCAAAGTAGAATATGATTTGTGATCAAAATGAAATAAAGCCACTGATAAGTTTACTTTATTGTATAAATAGATTTTCATACCTTTTATTCTCTTTCATAAATGTCAGAATCAGAAAGTGATATTTATTATGAAGGCTTGTTCTAAGTACGAGCCTTTGTCAACTTATATTCTTAAGTCAAAATTTCTAATTATAATAGCCTGAAGTGTTCCTTATTTGAATAAAGAAACAAGACTGACAACTATATGGCAACTTGTATTGAGTCGGAAAATGCACCGTTTGTTTGATAAAATTGAATCAATTCAAAATCTTTTTCTCTTTAGCCAATCAAAATTCAATTTGTTTGTATTTCAAAAATTCAAATTAACACAATTACATGAATTGTAATTACAAATCCCTAAATTTATGGTCCCTCAACCATAGGTAACTTAATCTCACGTCATTCACATTGATTTCATGACAATTTTCTTTGATTTCGCGAAACTCATTATTCTATAATGAAATGTCTTTTGGAATTTAATTCGCTTTCCCATTCATTTTACATACTGAATAAAAATTAAATGATAGCCTCAAAATTTTGATTTAATTAAAGTAAGATTTGATTGTTGTAATTGAATACTTTCTAAAATTTTGATTTCATTTATTACAATAATAGGAAATTTAAAACATTTTTAATTTTTATAGTATAAAAATTCTTAATTTTGTCAATAATTATGCGCACTGACAGACAGATAGGATTCATAAACTATATATACTTATCTGTTGTCAACAATACAAGTTAAAATCGATATTATAAGCATAGGTTTACAGACTAAGAAATTTTTAGTCAAGGATTATCTTCAATACTCAAGTCAAGTCTTACAATATTTTTGCTGAAGAATCAAAATAGTTATTAAATCTCTGCTGTAAATGTTGAAGTGTGTACTCACAAAGGATAGCCATTCATCAAAATTCTTCAATAATTAGAAAGCAGTGAAAGAGTCAAAATGCTAAGAAAACCCATAATATATTAGATTATGTCTTTGTTACTAAACGAATATTCTATAGAAGCTCTACTTGTAGAGAGTCAGTAAGAGTATTATATCAAAGTTCATTCAGGTTTAATTAGAGAAAAACATATTATAAGAGATATTATGTCATGTATAGTATAAGACAGCAGTTTTCGGGAGAAACTCACGAATTCTATGAGTTCGTAAAATCATCGGAAACTCTAAATGATAAAAATAAGCAATTTTGAGACCCACAAAATTCCCTATTTATAGCTTAAATTTCCATATTCTAGATTCTACTGCTCAAAGTCCCGGTTTTTACGAATTTATACACAAAAACTAATTTTACTGATTTTCACATCTGGTATCTTTGATAAGAATTTTGATTTGATTAAATTAGAATCATTGACTTTATTTAATTATCTTCAAGTTTTTGATAGTGTCTCTCATTTTAATGTATTGAATAAGTAGGTTTCAAGTTTGGTAACATTTTAATGTTGTGCTTCAAAATGCTAAAACAAAATTAAGTTTAATTGAAATCAATAGTCCGAAAGGATAAAGACTTCTACATTACAGTAGTGATTGAAAATTAATGTGCAATATTTGTTCAGCAATAATCAGATCAGATATGGCAATAACGGTGTTGATGAACTTAAAAAATGTGGCAAACATTTGAAGAAGTTGGAGAATAATGAAAATGAACCCTCAATCATAAATCTCTCTATATGAAACAGAATTGGAGTAAAAAATGTATTTTCATCTTATTTAACAAAAGCTTTGAATGCTGCGACATTCCATTAGAAAATTGAGCAATGTAGCATTGAATTTTTTTAAGCACACAAAATAACTTTTATTCCCCGGAAATACCAGGTTTTCCTCTCGAATCTCACAAAGTTTGACTATTCAAACTCCTCAAAATTGCGTCCTTAGTCACGTATTGATGAAATATCTCTATTGAGATCTCATTTAGAATTTTCTTAATCAAGAATACTTTGGAAAACTCGTGACATTTATATTGCGCTCAAACCTTAATTTTTGCGAATGTTATATTTGAGTTAAGTTTACCCAAGTATTTGTGAATAATTTAAAGCTGACGAACAGATGCTTAATTTAATTTGCGTTAATTGATTTATTTATCTATTTTTGTCACTTTGTAATGAATAGAGATTCTATTAGATTATTTCTTTCTATAACTTAAGAGTTAGTGCAGGCTATATATTGATCTAACAATATTGAAGAATAAAAACATTCATACTTTCAAATGAAATAATGCAAAGTATTTTATTTGAAATATTCAGCATTACTGCTAATTGTATACATGGACACAATAGAGTTTATTATGGAAACTACAATTGCTCTTATATTATATGGAACTTTGTATGAAATAAATTGTCGAACTTTCTGCTGAATCTTTCTGATACTGAATTAATTGGAAAAATGACTAAATACGTGTCATTCTGTCAGAAGTAATAGAGTTATACAATTTATCATATTTCATATCTTTCAATCCGAAAGGTTAAGCAATATTATTGATAGCTTTGCTATTGTTCTGAATACAGTTCTCAAAAATTATTCAATATCTTTGAGAATATAAATTTTTCAAATTTATAATAAAGAGATTGAACTGCAATCACTCTTTAAAAAATTTTAAATTCATATCATATCTTGAAATACAATTTTACAAAATATTAGTTTTCTTAATCGTATGAAATAGTTAGAAGTGAATAATAAATGATAGCATTCGGAAAATCGCTTAAAAGTTAAGTATTATAATAAAAATATATGAGTGCTATTATTTTCATGTTTGATCGAACTTAAAGAACATTTTATCACTATTTATCAGGTCTAATATACTTTAAAACCATTCTTATAGCTATGAGTAGATGAAGGTATGAAAAGGAAGCACTTGTACAATATTTCATATTTGTTTTAATGATTCGAGCAGTGATTGTGTGAAGCTTTTACAGAGTATAAATCAAAGGACTCCGTCATTAAGAATGCTTTTAACTTTTTTGTTTCTAATTTTTTGGAACTGTAACTTAAGGCCTACTTTCCTCGATAATTGCTATAATTTTTCATATGATGTGATTTTTGTTTACTCATCTCAAGATACTACTTTAGAGCGTAATTTTTCTAGTCAAAAAGTATTATTTGGTTGAAAAAAAGTTCAATTACTGTTGAGAAAATTTGCGTTTTCGATGATAATATGGGGAATGCTATACGGGTGGCATATGGAACACATCCTGTCATAAACTCCCATTATTATTGTGCCTTTTCATAAAGTATTCATTTAAAAATTTAATGTAGTCTAAGAGATATAAAAACTCTTAATCACGGAGTCCTTTTATTTAACCTGTATAATAACATATTTGCATATTTGAATGGTTGTGCGACAAAACCATGCATTAAATTCTACTGTTCTTGCATTTATATAAAGAGATAGAGAGGGAGGGGAGAGAGATAGAGAGGGAGGGAGAGAGAGAGAGAGAGAGAGAGAGAGAGAGAGAGAGCACTCGAATCAATATAAAGATCAGAATCTATGTAGAAAATGATACCCAAATTGA
This sequence comes from Camisiidae sp., assembly GCA_034696325.1. Classification (NCBI taxonomy): domain Eukaryota; kingdom Metazoa; phylum Arthropoda; class Arachnida; order Sarcoptiformes; family Camisiidae; species Camisiidae sp. Next base: position 14,719 of record JAQFZT010000882.1, read on the forward strand.
ATATAAATATAATATTATGATCAACAAATAAATTATGTTGCCTTCTGTTCCTAATTGACGTTAACCTTCGATGAAAGCATATGATCTTAAACTGTACACTAAATCGCTATGCATTGAGGATAAAAAGCTTTTTAAGGATTCAAACTTTATTCTCTCCTAAGAGTTAGTTTACATGAACTCTAGTTTTTTAGCTTTTGCTAAGAAGCTAAACATAAAAGCTTATATAAACTTATACTAATATAACCGTACATTTTAATGATGATATTTAGCTAAAGCTATAATGCAAGTGCTTGTGACTCTTATTGAACTCATTATCTTCATTTGTCACACAGTCATGGCATCTAAACTCATAGACCTGAGTCAGTCGATTATTTGTTAACCATCAAGAGTTAAATTGCATCATTAACGCATAGGATTCATATTTTCTATCGTTATGACGCGTTCTCCAGAAATTGATAGTAACGTTATTCCTTTTGGAGTCATGTGTCTTACATTTCAGTTCATTACCAGTTGTATAGTTGAAAAAATGTCGATATTAACCCTTCAACATGCTATGCATTCGGCAAATTCTTCAAGTGTGGATCAATCCGCGAAGTCCCTTAATTTTATCTGGAATGCAGAATATGCGCCATAGCCTCAGGCCATACCAACTATTATGCTCACTGAAGCAAATCATAATTTAAAGCAAATTGAAGCGTTAACTTTGGTACTAAAGCCTCTGATTTTCACATTTTAATACAAATTAGTATTTTGATTATTTTTTTTACAAAATAAAATTCAGTAAAACATACTTTACACATGGCATCAAATATGTAGTTAAGCAATGAGAGAATAAATTGTACTTAACATGTATTTTTTATGATTAATCCCTTGCTTAATATTTGGAAAAAGTGTCAAATGCACTGCTTTAAACTTGGCCACGTTCGGGTTCTCCGGGGGTCACAATTCAATGAAAAAGTCAAAACATATTGATTTTTGAAGTTATAATTTTGGAAACTTTTTCTTAAGAAGAATGAGTATTACTCCTAAGCATTTTTTCAAGACAAAACCTAAGTATGTAAACGATTAATAATTTTTCTCAAATGCATGCATTTTTGATGTAAATTTACTTATTTATGAAAATGCGATACTCTGTAACTCACAAAGTTTGAAATAATTTGTGGAGCAAAAAATAATTGAAAAATAAATAAATAGCTTAAAAATGAAATCTGGGGAGAATTGTTCAGGTTTGACCTGACTCAACAATATCTTACCCGTGTCTGACCCGTGTCTGACTAGTTTATTTCCTATTAGTGTATGTGTTGTCAAAACCAAAAAGCGAATAAACTCACAAAAGTTATGTTGTGTAACAAAACTTGAGTTAATATTTTCTAATACTAAACTTAGAATATAAATAGATATATATTATGCAAATCCTAATACAGAATATGTATTAGCATCAATATTACTTCTGGAATCATAGTGTTGTATTCTTTTTCTCAATTATAATTTTAAATTTCACTCCAATAAACTTTGGGTTTATCGGTTTACTTTCATCTCTTTTACATCTGAATTTTGATGAATAATTTGTCCATTTCTTCTGTTATAACCCCTATTTATTCATCTTATAATGTGATTTTTTATTCTTATTACAGATTTATTTTATGGTGATATAAAATGTTTATTGAGCTTTTCATTCGACACAACATCCGTTTTCTTTTTTAAGTACAACACTATTATTGAAATATTATATATATTTGAAAGTGAATATTAGATATTATGATGTTCCTGAGAGATAAACTTACTTCATGCGTCTCTTTGAACGCGTGTAAATATTTGAAGAATAACGAAATTCTACTGATAGTACTGTATGTTTGAAGTATAATCGAAAAATAGTTTGACTGCATAAGAAATTTTCATATTTTATGCCTTATTATTGTGAATATATAAGTAAATATTTTGCATTAGAGATAATAAATTTATATTATTTGCTTTTCCAGTAGGCGTACATTAGTTTCATAACCACATTTTGTTTGAATGAATAATAATGTTATATAACAAGAAACACTTTTCATTGTAGTGATCAAATAATTTTGATTTTCACACTTCTTAGAAGTGTTGTATGCATTCAAGAATACTATGCAAATTTGAATAGATTTATGATAAGAATAATCTTACAAATATTGATTACATATAGTTATGCAGATACTAAAATTGAGTCAATAAATTTTTAACAAGACTTAAGGATTCCATTGTAAGTTACTTATGAGTTAACAAAAAGCTTTATTTAAGTCACTATGAATTACATTAATGAATCTAATGTAACAATAAAGAAGAAAAATAAGAATATAGTATACTATACGTAGTGTACTTTCTTTGCACAAGAAACAAAGCTTTATTTCTTTTTTAACAAGATTAATAGAATGATATCAATCTCATATTATACCTTTTTCTTGCGCGCCTTAAGAATATAATATTATTTATACAGTAGGAGTACTTTATTGAGTTATACAAGTTTTTTGGCATTAATACTAGGATGAAAGTATACTGTTTTTCAGTCATAATATATTTGAGTGAATCTAACAAGTACTTTCAGGAGAGAACAGTATTTGTTTTAAAGAACGGGCCAAAAAACCTAACCTTTTTTAAATCAAAAAGTTTCATAAAATCATATTTTGGCTGTCATACTCAAAATTAAAAATATTAAATCAGAGTAAGTAAACCCAGAGAGAGCTTACCATAAAACGTGTATTTATACATTTTTAAAATACCATTATTATAAATGTATAGATTAACTTTTTGCTTCCTTTGGCTTTACACCCTCACTGATTAATAGTTTTCTATGATTTCCATCTGATTTCAATTTTATCAATCAATATAAATTTATTATATTATATTCATTAATAAGATTAGTAACAGATAGAAATCATAGAAACCATAAGATTTTTGTTTTGTTTTGTTCAGTAATTATAAACTTTGAGTCATGCAGTGATACTTTACAATTTGATGATTATCTCAATTTTGAAGTGTTGAGATGAAGAAAGAATTACAAAAATGAATGAAGTTCTCAATACTTACAATGGAAAATTTTTATCTGTTTTTTGAATTTAATAACAATGATTACAGAATATTCTTCATTTGAAGGGATGAAAATGATAGAGTTAAAAAAATTTTGCAAATGAGCCTTTTAACATGCTTAAAACATAGTTTTTCCATGTGTAATCTCAATGGCTTTTAACATGAAATTAGACTGTGAGGCCCGGGTTTCGAGCCTAGGAAACAAGTTTTTTCAAATGAAACACATCAAGTCCATGATCTGGAGTCCAACGTTCATGTAATGAGCCATTGAAACTTCTTACTCAACTGTGATTTCAATTTGAATCTCATAAATTTGAATAGAAAACCATATAATAGGCAGATAAAAAGGCCCATTTGCAAGAAATTTTCCGCTAGATTATTTTCATTCCTTCAAATCAGGAATATTCTGTATTCATTGTTATTAAATTTAGTAAACAGGTAAAAACCTTCCATTGTTAGAAGAAAAACTTTTATTAATGCATAGAAGCCTTATTTATTAAGATAGATCTTCTCTTCCAGCGTCCATTTGTTAACTCAAAAATGACTTTATAGACACATAATGTGAAATCTGCTTAAGATCATAATACAGGACAGAGGAAAAAAAGAATAGAATCATTTTTATCGAACCGGAATAGTGTCAGATAAGACAGGATTTAGTTTTATTTTTATTAAACAAGAGAGGAATCAGTTTCACTTTGACAGGACATGACGATACCTAAATGTCAGTATTGAATAATATGGATCATATCCTGAAGAAAAACAAAGTTTTATAATGAACATCATTGTAGTCTTGAATATTCTTTAGAATTTATGTCAGACTTCAGTTCAAAAGAACAGTCATATTATTTTATTTTTCTTCTCATGAAAAAAATGCTTTTTCTATTTTAACGCATGTTTGCTCTCAATACCAAATTAGTGGGATCATTATTTTCTTCAAATAGGATTTCAAAATGCTTTTCTATTATATTTTTACTAGCGTTGCTTCAATGCTGAGCTAAATAAAAAGATTTCAAGCTTTTGGCTGTAGAGAAATTATTCTTATTATAAGTTATGAAAAATAATGAAGAACAAGACTGACTCAGTTGTATAACTCATTGTGTAATAGTTGATGAATTAGGAATTTAAATTATAAAAGACTTGCAAATTATATATTGTATGATTTATTGTCATAATTTAACGCATCAATAATATTGAAATTAAGAAGCTATCATTTTTAGCTTTTTGACAACAATATTCAAGTTTTCATTCTATTTATTGATCAAATGCTGACAGACAGGCAAAGAGCAAGAATCTATAAAATCCTTTTTTGCACCACAAGTTAAAATTTTTTTTTTGCTTTAAAATGAATAATAAAAAATTGAACTGTTTTTTGTAAAACTTTCAAAAAGTTAGGCCAATCCTTACACTACTCACCAAAATAATGAATTGATTTGTATTTCTTCATAAAGAACTAGATTTCCGGTTGCAAACCGAATGTGTCCATTGACTTTTGTTAATATTTGACGCCTTTTCTTATTGCTATTGTTCTTGAATAGATTGATTTGACATTAGAATAAGTTAGGCGTTAAGTGAGGGATCCCCAACCGGTAGCTCGT
>JAQFZT010000883.1:0-19370 GCA_034696325.1 Camisiidae sp.
ACTCCAAATAATATAAATGCTTTGAAAAGAAATAATAAAGTGTTATACGTGTCCGGAGCCGGATATAAATTACTTTGTTTAGCATTATCTCTTTCGGACACTTATGTCTCATCTCAACCCTCAACTTATAGATGGGATACTTGTGCTTTACATGCTTTACTCAAGTCAATCGGTGGCGGAATATTAACATTTCGGGATACAGTAGCTTTGAAGGACAAAATTTTCACCGAATTGGACAGCTTTCAAATCAATTATTTAGAAAACAAGTCTTCACCAAATGGTCTGAAAAAGTGGTGCAATTTGAATGGCATTATTGCTTATAGAAATATTGATTGTTTGAGAGCAACAATCAATGATTTAGTCATTAATACTTGAAAATTATGTTTATTTTATCACAATTTCATAGTTTAGAAAATGTTTGAATAGTATATAAATATTTTATCACAAGTTATCGATACCTTTTAAGTGTTTATTCTTTCAAGTTTAATAAAGTTTTATTTTTGTTTAAAAAACTTCATTTTGAGTCTTATAATTGAGAAAATTTTTGAGATGATTTGCAAAGAATTGCTGTGATCTATAATTGAAATTATTCTTTGAACTTCCAGTCCTGCCTACACATTGGACACAATTGATGGACATGTTGTGAGTTAAGCCATTTCATAATGCAATGAATGTGAAAACAATGAGAACATTGACCCCAAACTATAAATTAGAAATAATTGAATTAATTATAAGGAGAAGCGAATCAATAAGTGGTTGAATGTTTTGAAGAGACCTAAAGGGCAGTCATCGCCAGGCATTTTGCAGTCAGTACAACACCCATCAAATGCATTACGACATATACCACAGTTGTCATCGTTGGCAACCCATCGCCAGGTGGCCACTGATGTCCAACCTATCAATCAATTTAAATATTCTATTCAACTAATTGTTTCAAAACTATTCAAAACCATCAAAACGTCTCACAACTATTTTCCTTACTTTTTATGTTAACTTTCATTTTCTCGAAAATTCCACTCAATTCTTATTATGCAATAATTTATGGTATTTTTGTTCTTAGTTTAGTTTCCAAAACAAATTTCCCAGAAATTAGTATTGAATGTTAGAGAGCCGTCATAGATATTAATATTATTGTACTCTATTATACCATATAATGCTAGAGTTCAACACGTTTTAATTATTTAAATCAATGGATCGGAGAATAGACTCAAAAGCAGTTTAATTTATGACTAACAGCTCATGCAATAGTAAACAAACGCACGAATAATAAATAGATAATAACTTCAAGTTATTGTTTTCCCTCACATTTAGATTATGAAAAAATACTGTATGATAAAAATGTGAAATATTGTGTTGGTCTCTAATGTGAAAAACATGAATGGAATGGGAGTGGCTTTGAGTCATGCATTGATTATTGCACTAAAGAGTGTATAACACATAGTATTAAAGAGGGGGTTATTCTTCTCAAACATTCTAGAATTTTCTAGAAACTAATGCCTCATAACTCTATTTCTTACAACTTCCCAAAAATAGTTCTATAGTTTTTATTTGAATTAAAATGAAATAATTTAGATTTACTCTTAATTTAAATGAATAAATATTCGGAACTTATTATTAATGCTTCGTTTATGTTAATTTGTCCCTAAATATTAGGATTTATAACTGAATAAAATTTTGTAAATTAAAAGCCGGCGTAAGAATAGGAAACACATGTCTAGAAAGTTCTACAGAAAGAGATTTAAATAGAGAGTTCGCGTTCGAAGTTCTCATTATTGAGTTAAATCACAAACGGTTTACACTCTATTCAATTGAAAGCTATTTGGAATCGGAATTGATTCGCAAACTTTTAACTAAACTTAATTTATTAATTTATTAACTGTTACTGTAATTGAAAGAAATGCCGGAACCAACAGAAGATGTGGAGACTTTTGCCTTTCAGGCAGAAATCGCTCAATTGATGAGTCTCATCATCAATACGTTTTACAGCAATAAAGAGATATTTCTTAGAGAATTGATTTCTAACTCTTCTGATGTGAGTATTATATTTCAGATTCAATTTAATCAATGGCTTAACTCAACGCATACTAACTATGAATTGGTTTGTTTAGGCGTTGGATAAGATTAGGTACGAATCACTAACAGATCCCACAAAACTAGAGGCCGTGAAAGAGCTGTACATCAAGTTGATTCCCAACAAAGATGAGAAGACACTCACCATTATCGACACCGGTATTGGAATGACAAAAGCAGATCTAATCAACAACTTGGGAACAATTGCAAAGTCCGGAACAAAAGCCTTTATGGAAGCACTACAAGCCGGTGCGGACATTTCTATGATCGGTCAGTTTGGTGTCGGCTTCTACTCCGCGTACTTGATTGCCGATAGAGTGACCGTCACTTCAAAGCATAACGACGACGAACAGTACGTTTGGGAGTCTTCTGCTGGCGGGTCATTCACCATCAGAACCGACGCAACGGGTGAGCCTTTAGGTCGCGGAACAAAGATTGTCTTGCATTTGAAAGAAGACCAATTGGAATACGCAGAGGAAAAACGCATTAAAGATATTGTCAAAAAACACTCCCAATTCATCGGTTATCCCATCAAACTATTGGTTCAGAAAGAGAGAGAAAAGGAAGTTTCCGATGACGAAGAAGACAAGGAGGAAGAGAAGACCGAAGAAAAGACTGACGAAAATAAGAGCGAGGATAAGATCGAAGACGAAGACGAGCCTAAAGTTGAAGACGTAGAGGACACAGAAGATAAGAAAGACAAGAAAAAGAAGAAGAAAATTAAGGAAAAGTATGTCGAAGACGAAGAACTTAATAAAACGAAACCCATTTGGATGAGAAATCCCGATGACATCACTCAAGAAGAATACGGAGAATTTTACAAGAGTCTGACGAACGACTGGGAGGACCACTTGGCTGTCAAACACTTCTCAGTTGAGGGTCAGCTCGAGTTCAGAGCTTTGTTATTCGTTCCCAAAAGAGCTCCCTTTGACTTGTTCGAGAACAAAAAGCAAAAGAATAACATTAAGCTATACGTCAGGCGTGTCTTCATTATGGAAAACTGCGAAGAACTCATTCCTGAGTACTTGAATTTCATCAAAGGTGTCGTTGATAGTGAAGATCTTCCGCTTAATATCTCTCGAGAAATGCTTCAGCAAAACAAGATTCTGAAAGTTATTCGAAAGAATTTGGTGAAGAAGTGTTTAGATTTGTTTGAAGAACTGGCTGAAGATAAGGAAAACTATAAGAAATATTACGAGCAGTTCAGCAAAAACTTGAAACTCGGTATTCACGAAGACTCGCAGAACCGTAAAAAGTTGGCAGATTTGCTTCGATTCTATACCTCGGCGTCTGGCGATGAGGTCTCTTCTCTTAAAGACTATGTCTCGCGAATGAAAGAGAATCAGAAACACATTTACTTCATAACCGGTGAATCGCGCGAAACGGTGAGTAATTTAGACAGTAATTGATAGTTGACTTCCAGCACAATATACGCCCTGTTTGTAAATAACTATTGACTTGTCAATCAGATATTAATGCCTGCATTGGGCTGTGCAAAAATGGAAGAATATAATGCTTGCAAAGAGTCGGCGAATCATTAATAGGACCTCTTTTTTAATGTTCAATTATTTATGACTTTTGTACTCTTTGTCACAATAGGTCGCGAGCTCTGCATTCGTAGAACGAGTTCGAAAGCGTGGCTTTGAAGTCGTTTATATGGTTGAGCCCATCGATGAGTACTGTGTCCAACAGTTGAAAGAATATGACGGAAAAACCTTAGTCTCAGTCACTAAAGAGGGGCTGGAATTGCCTGAAGATGAGGAGGAAAAGAAGAAACGTGAAGACGACAAGAAAAAATTCGAACAATTGTGTAAAGTTATGAAAGACATTCTGGACAAGAAAGTAGAGAAAGTGGTGGTCTCTAATAGATTGGTGTCGTCTCCGTGTTGTATAGTTACGAGTCAGTACGGATGGACTGCTAATATGGAACGCATTATGAAAGCGCAAGCATTGAGAGACTCGAGTACAATGGGATACATGGCCGCTAAGAAGCATCTCGAGATCAATCCCGATCATTCAATCATTGAAACATTGCGACAAAAGGCAGACTCCGATAAAAACGACAAATCAGTCAAAGACTTGGTTATGCTTTTATACGAAACTTCATTACTTACTAGCGGTTTCTCACTCGAAGACCCACAAACTCACGCCTCACGTATTCATCGTATGATCAAATTGGGTCTGGGCATTGAAGAGGACGACATACCTATTGCCGAAACCGCCGCACCCGTCGATGATATTCCTCCGCTTGAGGGCGATGAAGAGGACGCCTCTCGTATGGAAGAAGTCGATTAAACTCATTTTAGGCTTACAATTCTTAAAGTATTCAAAATTCTAATTATTCGTAACATTTCTAACTATTCAGTCAACAAATTCAGTGTTTGATGTTTTTTCACCAAATTATCTAATTATAAATGTATTCATCCTTTTTTGTTGATATGTTTCGATTACATAAATAAATTTGTTTTATATTTATTTTAAAATCTTGTGTTTATTAATCTTATTTTCATTTGAATGACGTCTTTATAGACCCGTCGGTAACAAATTTAGTGCCTATTTATACAAATTAACACTAACAAAAAAAACATTTGCTTCACATTATCACATGTTAATCACTTTCACACTAAATTATTTCCCAGTAATTATCATAAAATTTATTATAATTTACAAAAGTGGCTATTATTTAGTCATTTGATATTTGCATAATTAAAATTGACTGACTAGGGATTGGATTGAAAGTAATTCTCATGCTTTAGATTAAAACAATGTTTCAATTAATTAAAAGATAAGTAACTCATAATACTAGTTATGATTAAAATAGCATTTGATCTTTTGTTCATAACTGATGTGACGACAAATCAAATTAAACAAACCGTTGGAGTGAAAGGAAATGAATAAAATAAATGTGTAGACAGGTATTGAAGTTACTAAGAATCTGAATCTGTGAGCATACTTGATATCTGTATGTATGTCAGGCAGTAAGCAATGCATACAAAGACTAGTTATGATCAAAATAATATAATCTTTCAATCAAATAATGATTGAACTCTTTTTTCCTAAATAAATGTCTTTCGATGACATAACAGGAACATTGTTTTAAAATTTGATTCTATTTCTGTTATAATTAAATTAATAAAATTTCAATTAAATATTATCTGCATTATAATGAAAGTGATGTCACACAACAGTACTGCTGCCGTCGTCAAGCATTTCATTGACTTCAGCGCCAATGCTAGGACTCGGACTCGATATTAATTGCATATTTCCCTATTGAGGAGAAAGTGGACAATGAATATGTTGAGAATGTATAAAATGAATGTTGAAAATGAATAACAAACCCATTTCCCCGGTCGAGCCCATGTGCAGACATAGCCTTCTTGACAAGCGGTGACAAAACAGTCGTCTCTGAAGACGAGTGAAGTGAGCCTTTCGTGAGCAATCTTTTTGCACACAAGTGGTTCTAGAACTGGCACTTCATCTAAACGCGGACATATAGAAGTTCCTAATAGTCTGATGGGGTCATCAATAAGTTTACTGCTATGACTCGCTTTATTAACACTATTTTTATCACTATTACGAGACCCTAAACTAAAGTTTCGTTTATGTTCTTTCTTATCAGAGGTGGTATTTTTATTCACATGATTGACGCCAAGTATATTTCCATCAGCGGTGACACTATTCTCTTTAGAGACACAGTTAGCCGTTTGGACATTATTAGATTTGGGCGCATTATAAGTTGCCGCACTTCCAACTGATGACAATTGAGTGGAAGGACTATGTAATAGAATACTAGTTCTGGAACGACCCACAGGTTGTTTCAAAACATCATCACTTAAGTCCCACAAACATATATGAGTGTCCTGTCCAACAGATCCGAACCTATAAGACGTAATATTTTGTGAATTCGTTGATCTTAAGTTTAATCTGTTTAAGCTGCCACTCGTCGACCTAGAAGTGCTCGCAGACCTACTGTTGACACTACAGTTGACACCACTATTCATAGCATTGTTAGCATTTGATGAAGTAGTTGTCGGTTCGTTGACTGCATTAGCATTTGTTGCACACTGTTGTTGAGCAAGTTCTTCATCACTACCACTTAAATCGAAATGTTCGCTATAACTAGTTGTGAAGGGATCGAAGGTTACGACACTAACCCATGACTTATGTCCCTGACCTCTGGCTACAACTCTTTTCTCACAAAAAGACCAAACAGTCACTAAATCGTCTTCACCACCCGTTACGACAAACTTGCCGTCAGGACTCCAACAAACACATAATAAACCTCCGAAATAGCTTCTCATTCTTCCAATTAATTCCATTGTGTCGTAATTGAAAACTCGTAGGAATCCGTCTTGACTTACAGTCGCTAAATATTTACTACAGGGAGAGAACGCGAACTCATTTAGAGACCCCTCACCGATAACCCATCGAAATATTGGGTTTCGAGTGCTCTTTGTTTTGCAGGTAAACACTGAGAAACTGTCGCCTTGTTTGAAGAGTTGATAGTGAGGGGGAGTTGTTCCACACGGCAGGTCTTCCTTATATACATACATCTGTCCACTACTGTGTGAAACTATGAAGAAATTTGGAGAACTTGGAAGCCATTTAAGGCATGTCACCTTCGATTTATCTATCAATCTCTAAATACAAATACCAATTAATATTACTCTAACAACTGCTTATACAATACCTCTTCATTATATAATTTGCTGATCTCTTTCTTAATTGGATCAATCAGTTGGATCTGTCCCGCAGAAAATCCCACCAAAAGGTAAACACAATCACTCGTGACATTGGATGAGTTGAAGTCATGGCATGTTGGATACGTTCCTTTGTATACTCGCTTATCAACTGGCTTTGTCAAATCAGCCGCCTTTCAGTCGTCAAGAAATTTAATAATTAGTCTTTCAATTGTTTACATATCAATAATTCTCAATTCAATTTACAATAAATACAACACAAATAACATCTAATTTAAGGTAAAAGTAATTAGATATTGAAGAGAATGAATAAAGAGCTAATCATATAAATAGTGGTAATTATGATACAAAACAATATCTGAATTATAATTATAAACCTTTTTAACTCCTTTATATGTATAGACATATAATTCTCGGCCGACATTAAAACAGATTCGATCAGAGGTTGTATTATATGTTGAATTAGTAGTGGAATTGGTGGTAGAATTGGTGGTGGAATTGGTGTCATTGATGGAAACGAATGACACTTTGACAGCAGTGTTGTTGGTTTGTGTGGCGTAACCCAAGCGATTGGGTCGCGAATATTCAGCTGAAGTCATTAGTTTGTAATAACCCTCGCGAGTGACAAACTGTGTCTTAATATCGTTATTCTGAACGGATTCGCACGCAATTGAAGCCATTTTAATGAATAAATAAATTCTTGTTTTGGTTCGACATCACTATCACTCTTCAATTGAGACATAAGTCTGCCATTCATTAGCCATCCATAAGTTCATTACTAAAACTTATTATTTAGGTTTCAATTTTCATCAACTCTTCCACTAATTGTTTAGAAATCAAACTAAATATTAATTTTTCATTTAATTATTTAAATACAAGTCAATCTTATTATTAATTTATTAGTTATGAAGGAGTGATAGAAACTCACTGTAAACTCATATTTATTTTACACTTCATTCACATCATTCACAGAGTTTATGACAGAGTCTATTCAGACACTTTTCAGAGAGGCTTTTGAAGTACAGGAGAGAGAAAGAGAGGGATTCAGTGCATAGTCAGAGAGAGAGAGAAGAGAGAGATAAATAAATGTTACGATTTTCCGATAGTTTACGATTATATCCAATTTTCGATACTATTGACCGGCATTACTATCGATATTAACCATTCAATTCAACTTTTCCTATCTTTTCAATACTTATTGAGTCTTAAATTATAGACAATTTCTTTAAATAAATTATTGGTTTTCAAAAATTTATAATTGTTTTATTCATTGAATTACTTCTACTCTAACTTTTATTATAATTACTTGTTTTCACACTTTATTTGTGTACTTAATGTAAACCCAAGTCTATCGCACATTCGTCTAAAATTAGTGCTTAAAAGAGTAAACTCTTTAACTTAATTATCTTATCAATAATTTTATTTTATTCAATGATTCTCATGAAAGTTTATTTAATTAAATAAATAAATTTTTGAATAAGAAAATTTTTATTTATTGATGGGATTTAAAATTGGATTTTTCAATAGTAATTCTAGTATTGATTAATTTCCGAAACCATCGAAACGATTGATTATTTCCTTTTCTAACACATAAAAAAGTTTCGTAATTACAATCGGTTTTGAAAGCAATGCTTTTTCATGTTTATCATAAAAATTATTATTAAATACAATATTTGTGATAATTAGACTTGAATTAAGTTATAATTTATTGAAAACTAAGAGAAAATGGGAAAAAATAAACGAATGAAACGAAAACGACAATCGAATGGCACTAAAATTGGTTCAATTGATAAAAAAGAGAAAAAACATTTATTTGATTTCGGAGAACAGCATCCCATCGATGATCAACACATTACTGGTATAAATCTTTATACTTATTATTGTTTCCAATTTATAACTATTTTTTCAATTTACAGACGATTTGTCCGATAAAATAGTTAAAAGAGTTTATGACAATAAAAGTGAAGATTTCAATAGAAAGCGACTCAATTCTGCTCAACTCGAAGACAATCATTTTGAGAGCAATGAAGATATTAGTGATAGCGATGACAACGATTACTCACAACTTCTCAATTGGTATTACTTCACAACATATTAACCAAAATTAAGTATAGTTTTGAGTCATGTCTTGTTTTCTTTTCATAGCTTTGGCAATAAATCTAATGAACAAAACTCTGGATCTGATTCTGAAGAGCCATCAGATAATGAGGAAAATACTAAAGAATTGGATAAGAATGAAGATAATGATTTAGACTTAATTGATGTGAATGATATTGAAAGTTGTGCTGATGAAAGTGATAGTTCTTCAGTAGAAGATGAAGAAATTTCTACCAAAGATAATCTTAATGACCCGTTTTCTACTCATTTCCAAAAAGAGTTGGATTCGTTAGACATCGAAAGTTTAAGTAAAACTCAAAATAAGTTAGTGTTAGAACATGAATGGCCTCAAATCAGAAAATTCGTTCAAATCAATAATGAAAATGCAAAATATAATTGCAATCAATTGGTTTCAATAGTAAATATTGACAGGTTTTACTTGAATAATGTTATCCTCGAGAATGTTGGGAAAGCAGTGCTCACTTCTGCCAATAGTTCGGTTTCACATCAATTAAATTCATTTCAATTTGAATTGTTAAGTATTGTCAGTATTTATAAAGATCTTTTGTTTACTGAAAGAAACTTTGAAAATGGAGAACAAGTAAGACTTGTTTATTGTATTCATGCTTTGAATCATATCCTTAAGACACGTTCAAGAATATTACACCACAACAACAAAATTCGTCAACACATCTCTACTGATCAGGAATATAGAGATCAGGGCTTAACGAGACCCAAAGTTTTGATTTTAGTTCCATTTCGTGACAGTGTTTTGCGAATCGTCAAAATTCTCATAACTCTTATATTTGGGGACACGAAAGACAACAGTGAAAAGAAACTCAATGTAATGAATATCAAACGATTTCTCGAAGAATTCAGTCCTGAAGACGAAATGCCAAAATTACATAAAAAGCCAGAAGATTATGAATCAACGTTTGCGGGCAATATCGACGACACTTTCCGTATTGGGATTTCTCTGACTAAGAAAAGTTTGAAACTTTACGCAGATTTTTATTCATGTGATATCTTAATAAGTTCTCCACTCGGCTTACGAATGATAATCGGAGCCGAAGGAGATGAAGAGAGAGACTTTGATTTTCTGTCTTCAATCGAAATGGTTATTATGGATCAAACGGAGACTTTTCTAATGCAGAATTGGGAGCATGTTTTGCATATTATGAAACATTTACATTTGCAACCGAGCGAAGGGCGAGGCGTTGACTTTTCTAGAGTTCGAATGTGGATATTAGAGGGTTGGACTAAGTTTTACTGCCAATTATTACTATTTTCATCTATTAGTGTTCCGACGATTACTGCGTTTTTCAATAAATATTCTGCGAACTATTGCGGAAAAGTCATCACAAGAAATCAAATAACAGCTCAAAACGCTTCAGTTAACAGAGTTTATGTTCAATGCCCTCAAATATTTAATCGCTTCAGTTGTAGTTCTGTTGCTTTGAGTTCTGACGAAAGATTCAACTTTTTTATAAACACTATTTTACCAAAATTTAGAGATAAATTAATGTCTCGTACAATGATTTATATTCAATCATATTTTGATTTCGTTAGAATCAGAAATTATTTTCGTAAAGAAGAAATAAATTTTACACAAGTTTGTGAATACACTAAAGATGGAAAAGTAGCCAAAGCTCGCAGTATGTTCTTCAACGGCGGCCGTCATTTCATGCTATACACCGAACGTTTCCATTTTTTCCATCGCTATAGAATCAAAGGAATTCGTCATTTAATATTCTATGAACTGCCAAATTATCCGCATTTTTATAGTGAAATTATAAACTTTATGCACATTTCAATGCAAGGAAAAAAGTTTATCGGAGATTATAGTTCGATGTCTTGTACTGTGATATATAACAAATACGATGCCTTACAATTAGCTGCTATTGTGGGACATAATAAGGCATCACAAATGTTACAGTCGAGCACTAGTGTTCATTTGTTTGTTACTGAAAATAAATAAATCATTTCTAATAAAATCAATTTTAAAGTCATGTACAAATGCTTTTTTATTAGCCGTAGTTTTTGTTCTATAACTACAAACAGTTTCAATACCAAAACATTATATTAATAACATATACAGTATAGCATTATCTATTTAATGGACACATATTTTCTATTTTTGCTAAAATTATTATCGTATTGTAGTTTAGTTTTCAGTCGCGGAAATAGTGGTCCAGCATTTTTCAACTTATCATAAATACTGTTAGGTTTGGATCAAATAAACAAACTTTTCCATTTCAGTCATCTTCAACTTTTTCTCATTTAATGGATTCAATTTTATTAATAAATGATAATAAGTTAGTTTTCCTATTCTTTGTTTAATAACTGTATGCGTTGAGTATTAGTATTTGTTTGAATTTAATGATAAACTTTCAGTCTATGTATTGTTTCGTTTCGTAAATTAATGCTGAAATCAAATTTTAGACATGAATTTAGGGCATAATTCGTTTCAAGTTATGATATAATCAGTCAGATTAGAGACCAATTGTTTATAGAAAGCAAACAATAGATTGACTTCTATTGCAAGTTTACTATCAGTCATATGATGATTAGAATTTAGTAATTAATAAATGTATTAATTAGACCTCAATTGAAGGAATCAATTAAATAAAAGTTATGGTAATTTTACTAAAATTTGATTTAAAATTAGTGTTGAAAAGTGAGTCAAATTGGATAGAGAAGTGAAAACGCGGACCAATATTTCCTAAAGGTGTACAGCCATTAAAAGAAGTTTCGATGAAAGAGTTAGACTCATTTGCAATACAACTCCATTGAAAACTCTATTGCAAGCGTGTTATACATGAAAGTATATATTTTAAGTTCATCGATACTTCTTTTAGTGACCGTATATAAGTTGCAACTGAAAGCTATATCTTTTTGAGGGCTTAGAGTTGCAACTTATACATGGCTCATAAGCTGCCGCTCAAACATAACTATTGATATAACTTTGACAATGAAAGGAATGTACATTTTTCTCAAAATTGTTATATAAAGAAACATAAAATATGTAAATATGAATTATACTGTAAAAAACATTGCGTTAAACAGAGATCATACTTTGCGGCAAAACTGATAGCGCTTGGAATAAGTTTGAACCGCAACTTAAGCACCATTTGAATAAACTGTAGAAATGCTTAATGTATGATAAGCCCAAAGACCGGTATTTACTGTTTTACATATGTTTACAAACATTCTCTTTTGAGTTTTGTTAATAAAGATTATAATACAAAGTTCTAAAGCTATTAAATGGAATTGAAATCTCCGAGTTTGACACTCGAGGCAGTAGTGAAACTGCGCGAATGTTGGCGCCGAACAACTTTCACCTGCGATTGTTTCTTATTTTTCTTCTCATCACAAGAATCTGATGTATCGATACCGGAGTCATCGTTTTGTATTTTTTCGATCACAGTTTTATCAGCAGTCGATGCCTTAATATCACCCAAACTTCCGTCATCTTTAGTGGTAATAACAGGAGGTTTAAGTTCATGATTGCAAACCGTATCGGACTTGAGAACGGAATGCTTTGAAAGGCACAATTCTCGGTTTGCAGTTCTGGCACTTATTTCGTTTGATAGTAGAATCGCTTCCTTTTTACACTCTATCTCTTCGATCACAAAATCGCGTAACATTTCCAGAAAATTATCGACACCGTCATAACCTTTAATCAAAAATCAATTCAATGTTAATCATGTCAAGTTTGGGTTCGATTGGTTTCATTGGATTCGAGAAATTGGTTGTTTTACTTAATTATCATGACTTATATTTTGATGAAAAGTTCAAATTCTTAATATTAGTTAAGCAGATGACAAACCTGGGAATGCATTCATATCAATGATAGCATAACGACCGGTTTTGTTTTCAATGATTACATCGATCCCGAGTAGAGCCAAACCCAGTTTGTCTGACACTACTTTCACAATTCGATCCAATCTTTCCTTTTCTGGTTCCCGAATCGGATAACGTTTTGGGTCGTTTTCGTCCAATTCAGTCAAAAAACAAGATGAATTGGGTTTAGAAATATCGTGGCTATCGAAGTAAACTGTTTCACAATCAACAGCTTTGGGTTAAAGCAAACGAAGAGATCAGTAATGTATTGAATTTTGTAACTATTTATTATAAATTAGAATTAGAAGAATAATTATCATGTCTTACTTCCACGTTTGAAATTTTTCAATGAGGGTCTTTCTATTACGTAATATTTATCTTTAATGAGAAATAACTTGAAAAGTCTCGCGTTATGGTTAATAAATGTTTGTGCGACACAGGGAGGGCTTATTGTTTTCAATCCCGATTCACCGAATATTAAGGACATCTGAAAATTGTAAATAAAAGTAGGACTAAAACTTAGATTTGGTATTAGAAATAAATGAATTTAATTGATTGACATAAGTGTACCTGATGTGCATGAGCCGAGCCGTGAGCCAACAAAGGCTTGCACACTAAAACAAATGCAAATTTACACATTTATGTGCTATCAATCAAGTGATTACTCACCGAACGGAAACCCAACGCCTGCATTCTTCAACTTTTCAAGGTTTTCACTTACATCCCTTGTCGTCAATTCAACAAAATTTGGTGTAAAAACACCATCTGTACAAAAAATTAGATCAATTACATAAGAGAAACAGGAAAATTAAAGGGATCTTATGTTTAAATTATCAATAATAAAGACCTTCTCGAGCCAATTCGCTATCATCTATGAGTTTATACTGACGATATCTGTCCAACAATTTTCGTACGTTTTCCAGTGGATCCAAAATGATTACCTCCGGATGTTTGCTCACATAATCCTTCGATAAATTTCAAAACATTCAAACAATTGTGTAATAATACTTAAATAAAGGATATTATGTTAGCTAATTACTAGTTTTAATCATTCAGATCTTGTTTTCAAAGATAGCAATGAGTTTACTTCTATACAAATGTCTATTCACTAATTTATTGACTATGTCTGCAAAAGCTATTTTCAGACTCATTTTAATTCTCAATAAAATTTATTTACGGAATAAAAGTCTCATCAAAACTCTTCAATTGATAAGTTCGAGAAACAAAATAATTTTCTTCAATTTAAGGCATAATATCTATGAATTTTTTGAAATTATTTGCATTTCCTGAGCAAAAAAGTATCATTCATTGAATGATTTATTGGAGTTTTTTTAGAATTTGAAACTAAGCCTATTTTGGAGAAGAGTTGCACTCCAGTGAATAAGTTAAAGATAAATTTTCTATTATGTTTGTTTATAAATGCGTTCAAAGTATAGAACTTAAACTCAAGTTTTGAATAGATTCAAGTCATACCTTTTGAATAGATTTTGCAAACATATCACGAATAGCTTTATAAGAATGAGTCTATACTCAAAGTTATTAAACAGTATGTTCTATATCATGGAAATCACTAGAGCTTAAATTTCAATTCTCGAGATTCTAAATCAGATTCTCGAGACTCTAAAAATCATGTTTTGAGACGTAAGTCTCGAATATTTATCGATTTTTGAAAAACATTTAGAACTTGACATATTTTTAAAGACATTTAACAATTATTGAGTACATATTTAGTTACTTCAATGTTTTTAATATAAGTCACTTGAAAAACAATTTTAATTTCAAAATCAGACTTAAAGTTGAATTATCTTTTGAAATAAGTATCAATACTGAGATAACATTTATTTCTATTAATTTGATGACTCGACTCGACTCGACTTTAAGATATTTTTCAAGAACTGGTATTAAAAAATTGCTTATATTTGGAATAAAAGTTGAATTTTGAAATAAAAAAATTAGAGTTCGAACCGAGTTATGGGAACTTAATTTGAATGTTGAAATTATTTGATTTTAGAGAGAAATATAGTAAACCATTTCGTAATCAAGCAAATAATCAATAATAAAGTTAAGAATGACGTTCACTTACATTTTAAGTATAAAAACATATTTCAATATATAATGTATTAAATGAGTTCAAAACCAGTTCAATGAGAATACAGTATGAAATCGTAAAACAGTTTATTAATAAATATTGTAAATCAGAACTACTCTATAATGAAATTCAGTTTCAAAGGACTCCATGTCATTGACTTCAATTTCAATACAATAACAATGCTTTGAAAGTGTTTTTCCAGACTTTTGTCTCAAAATTTGAATAACCTATAAAACTAACACTCAATTTATTTGAATGAGTTTTGAATGAACCCAAGTTTGAAACTTTAATTATTGATTAAAATATTGCAATCGTTAGTAATTAAAAAATAAATAATTGAAAATGAAAAAAACCTCAAAAAGTTTGATTTGTTGAGAAGCGCTTTGATCTGATTGTTCAGCTTTGACCACAACATCAGACAATTTGTGCACAATGGCATCAAAGGGTCCCTGAGGTTCGATCGGAGAGTTGAGGTCTATTTTGACCAATTCAAAGCCTTTCTCTTTGAAAAGTGTGGTCAATTCAGGGACACTTATTTTCTGACTCTTCTTTTCGCTCCACCAAAAGCCCACTTTACTCAACATAATTGTCGTCTCAATCAATTTGCAGATTTAATATCGATTTCAAACAATTGATAAAACTTTCAATTATTAAGTTTGTTGTAAAACAACAATTTTCACTGAACTGTCTTTATAAGCATTTGAACCAAATATAAACTATATTATCAATTGTATCAATAACTGTATGAGTAATTGTATCAATGCTTTCAATTGGTCTCTAAATTATGGAAATGATTAAAAAAGTTAAGTTTTTTTTAGATTTTTCAAACTTCAAATATTAATCAATGCATTAATATTGATATGAAATTGATATGAAAAAATTGATAACATATGAAAATTAAAGCATTTGAATAGTTATAAAAACTTACGTGAATTAATGACTGAATACAACATGAATACACTATTGCTTAACAATTACTATATTATAGATATAGAGTGCAAATGACTTGAGACAACTAGAAATCACTACAATATGCGTATTATTCAAAAATCAATTCAATTATTTGACAAAATGTTTATCAAATATATAACGAATATATAAATTTAGAGTTTGAAAAATGCAAACTATAAGTGATGTCAACTGAAATTAATAGGAATAAATTGGCATAAATTGAATATTTGATTGAAACTACACTAATAGCAGAAATAGCACATCATTTCGATTAATAAATAAATGCATTCAATGATGTCTATTAAACATGAGAGGCGTGTCTCTAATGGTCTGCCAATCAAAGAGCTCATTGCACTGTATGTGTGACTCTATGTGTGCGAGCATTACATTACACACACTCTACACATACTCTACTTTTATATAGATATCAATAAGTCTTATGTCTTTCAATAAATACAGGAATACTTCTTTTCAGTAAAGATAAGATAAACTTTCAAAATTTAACTATTTTTTATCATAATCTTCATATTTGTCAAGTGCTTTGACATATAATTTCAAGGTTTGGATCTTATATTTGGAGTAAAACTATATGGAAATTGTTTTCATCGTTGAGTACCTCAAAAGAAATATTTCATTTTGTATGCATTTTAGACACGAATCATTTGACTCCTAACTATTATTTGATTCATAACTTGATTATGATTTATTCCCACGTTTTTGGCATGTTTTAAGTCCTTAATTAACAAAAGCTATTGGTTTTCAGATGTTTTCAACCAATTCTAATGTTATGCTATTTAACAATTCAGTAAATCCTAAAAAAAAACTTTTTCTGAGTAACGAAACAGTGAAACACATGAATTGCATTTTTAAAGCAAAAATATTTGCAGAAATGCTTAACATTTTGTAGAGAATAAGAAATCAAGAATTTCTTGAAAACTTCTTAGAAAAACAAATACTTTTACAGCAAATGAGATGAAAAACAATTCAATTTATAAGTTAAATAGCAATTAAAAAAAGTTTTTCTAAATTTGAGTGATGTTCTCATTTCTAATCTGTATTCAACTATTCAAGGCTTGAATAACTACTGAAAGCTTGAATTCGGGCCAACTTTTAAATTATTGTTTTTGAATTTTTATTTTGAATTTATATTTTGTATATTTTGTAAGTTTTGTTTTTATTGTGTTTGCCATTTGGATGATTGGTTGGCCCGAAAGGCTTTCAAATTGAGTGAAAAATGATAGGTTTCATCATTTTTGAGTCATTCCACTCATGACACGCTCTTCGGCTTTGTTTCAATCAAATAAAAGTTGCCTAAAATTGACGTTTAATGTGCTTTTCCTTTGCTTTCAACTCTTCCTTTGAATTGTAGGCACAAAACTTGTAAGGCTTTTGATTAAATATGCAATTATTTGAACAAATAGTCTAATTGAAGGTGTGCAGTACGTGACATCAAACCTGTCTCTCAATTGCAAAGATATAGACCTATTTACACATTTTCTTGAACTTTGTATACAATAAATATCATTTTAATAACAAAGTGTTAAAAACAATGCTTATCAATGAAACGATTGACGGAATCAATGGTTATTTAATGTTTCAATCAATTCAAAGCTCTTCAGACTTTTCATGTTCAAAAATTTCTCAAAAAATTTCTCAAAAGCTTATCATTCAATAGAATATTCTTTCAAACTTGATATGGTCTACAATTTGTTTGAATTAGTAATTTTTGGGTAAATTTTTTATGTTATTTTTCATTCATGAATATTTATATGAAAAACATTTGTTGAAAACTTTCGAAAAGTAAGTTTTACACCCATTTATTAAATTACTCAATGAGTTATTGCAATTGATAAGTATCTCATGTTTTTCCTTAAATAAAGCTTTTAATCACAAATGATATAAAATATCAAAACTATATTTGAGTGGAGTTTCATTTATATCTATTTAATTGTTTGCCACTCATTATTATCAGTAGTTTTATAGCAATACTATTATTAAAAGTGATAAAATTGATAAAATAAAAAGTTTATCATTATTTTGAATAACAAACCCAAAAGTTGTGCATTAAATGCTTATTAAACTGATAATAAACTTATTATTTGAGGAAAGAGTAGAAAATGAAAGTGTTTCCATCTGTTGATACACTTATTATTTATGTCTTGAAAGTGCCGGCAATTCGTTTATAAACAAAAACAATAATTATCGTTAAATTGTTTTTTGAAAATAAGAATATTTGTCAATAATAATAATCATGACTTCGGGTGATGTGAAGCCGAATAATACTATTTATATCAATAATTTGAATGAAAAAATCAAAAAAGAGGGCAAGTATTCAATTGATGTGTTTATTGTCATTAAAAATTTCATAATTGAAAGCATTTTAAAAAATAAGTTTTTAATTTAAATTTGGTTTGAATTTTAATGATTAGAATTAAAGAAATCATTGCACGCGATATTTTCGCAATTCGGACAAATACTGGACATCATAGCTATGAAGACATTGAAAATGAGAGGACAGGCATTCGTTATATTCAAAGACATAAACAGTGCCACCAATGCTTTACGTTCAATGCAAGGCTTCCCCTTCTATGACAAACCAATGGTCTCTAATAGACTCTCTCTCTCTCTATATATATATTCAATTTTATAATCAAATAATCAATAATTCATTATATTTTTAAAGCGAATCCATTATTCGAAGACAGACTCAGATGTAATCGCAAAAATGAAGGGAACTTTCGTTGAAAGACCAAAACTTCCGCGATCTGAAGAGCCGAAGAAGAAAAAGGAGAAGAAGAAGCCGAATCCAGCAGGAGTTCAGTCGCAGATTCATGGAATACCTCACTCGGCATTAGTAGAACAGCCACCAAATAATATCCTATTCTTAACTAATTTACCGGAAGAGACAAATGAAATGATGTTAACAATGCTTTTCAATCAATTCCCGGGCTTTAAAGAGGTTCGATTAGTGCCCGGACGGCATGACATCGCTTTTGTTGAGTTCGACAATGAGTTCCAATCGGGGGCTGCAAAGGATGCGCTGCAAGGCTTTAAAGTGACGCCAACGCATGCCATTAAGATTACATTCGCTAAAAAGTAATCTTTATTTCGATCCACATTAACATCCAATATATAATTTATATATAAATTTATATTAATTATCCATATATTTTCATTCAAATTTTGTTATCCATTTAATTAATTAACAATAAATTCAAAGAATAAAACATTTTTTTTTAATCATTGACATTAACTTTACTCAACCAAAAGAAACCAACAATTATTTCTGTTTTGGATAAATAATTTTAGAAAATTTGATTGATTTTTAGAAACTTGTTGTGCGAATTGGCTTAACATCCTTTTAGAGTTATTTAATAATTAACTAATAATTGAAATGTTATTCAAATGATTAGCTATTATATAAAGAAATATATAAATTTTGGAAAAATATAAATCAAAGACAGAATACTTTACTGATTTAGGATATCATATAATACTATATCAGGTAATACTAATAATACTATATCAGGTAAATAAAAGAAAAGGTATTAATTACTCTTTCGAACTAATTCTGCACTAAAATTAATTTAATTTATAACTTATTCAGTGAACATTTGTTG
>JAQFZT010000884.1:0-19368 GCA_034696325.1 Camisiidae sp.
AAGAATTGAGATTTAATTGATATTAACAAAAATTATGTCAATTAAAGTAATGAAGTGAAGTTGTTTCGACATTATTAAAGTGAGTGTTCATGTTCCCAAAGATGACAAACTTGAGAAAAGAAAATATAGCTTTGATGAAAAAATAATGGGTTAAGAGAACGAGTGAAAAGAAAGTATGATTAAAACATTGATGTTATTTATAAAGTGCTTCTCTTGACAATCTGATTACTACTTTGAATAAACGATCACTTTGTTATCCTTTTAACGAGAAATATCTCAAAACTGAAACAAGTCATTGGCTTTGTCATAGTTATAATGATGTGAGAGACTAGTTATACAATAGGAAAGTTTGTAGTTTGAATCACACCGAAGTCATGTCTACCCTATTAGCGATTTAGTGAACCCCCAATTTTTCATAGCGAACCTCATTAAATGCGAAAAGGGATTCATTCACTGGTCCTTTCGCTAACGTGACATAAAGCTCACAGTTTGTCACGTACTCTCAACGCCTTCTACTAATTGGTATTGTGATTGGTATTGTGATACGTGTAAATCGTTATAATCGCGATAAGAACAGCCACTCAACAGGGCTAAGAAAGTTAGCCCATCCAACCGCTAACAATACTCCACTTCCACTTATACAAACATCATGTTAGCACAAAAACTGTGCTTAACTTACTTTTGTCACTATTATTACTACTTGTTGGCTAAAGTATATCACGTTTCATCAGTTTTTTGCTTACTTAATATCAATTTAAAGCGCGAAAAAGTCAGCTCAAAAACTATTCAATAATCAAATTTTCACTATTAAGTTAACTAAAATCATAGACTGAACTCAGTTTTCATTTTTATTAAAAAGCTTTAATGAATAAGTTATGAGACATAAAGATTGAGAAAAGCTCTTAACATTTCATTGAATAGCTTCGAAAAAGTAAACAAATAGATAATAAATGCTTTAAAATACAGAATGAAATCTAAAGTTTACAATTATTATGTCTCATAACTTAGTGATAAGCGCTTTTCAATTAAAATGAGAACTGAAATGAGCTTATGATTGAAAGGATTTTTCTGAAATTTTGATTAACTTAGTATTGAAAACTATTTATTGAATAGTTTTCGAGTGAACTTTTTTGCACTTTGAATTGATATAGAGTTTTGAAAAGTTAGACTAGAAATAGTTGTTTTATTTGAAGATTTAATGAGGAATTTTTCAATACATGATCTGTTTATGACTTGCAGATCTCGGCTGCTTGATTTTGCTCAAGTTCTTGGACACCATATCATGCAAACTCACGTAATGGTTACGAATATGAGTCAAAGAGAGACACAAATGCATGTGAAACTTTTCGTCGTGTTCTAGAACTGCAAGACGAAAGTCCTCTGTGTGCGGATATTTGGCAACTTTTGCGATCATTTCTCCTCTTGAGAAATAGTAGTTTTCGAATGTCTCTAATCTATGACAAACCGCATCTTCAATTGAAGCGATCACTTCCATAGTTTCTTGTTGTATTTCAACGCCGAAATTGTTTCCGTCTTCTATTTTAGGAACCATTAAATTTATACCCATTTTTAGCAGAATCGTGTCTTGAATTAATTCAAACACATGTGGCTTCAATGCATTTATCATTTCCTTCAAATGTTTGTTGCATTGGACGACACCCATTGGGAAGAGAAAAGGTTTGTCATCTTCGCCTTCGGTGCCATTTTGTTTCTGCAGCTTTTGTCGCTTCACTGATTGTGACAGTCCTTCACCTGATATATCAATCGCACTATTGAGAGCATCGGGAACAGGGATATTGATGTCCACTTTCGACAAACCAAGTTTTCGGCTAAATCTTTCATCCTTTGATAATTCGTTCAAATCTAATATCTTTTTAGGAAACTTTGAAAAAACCAATTCTTCCACATCTTTTTTGAGCTTTTTCTTCAAAGAACAGATTTCTTCCTCGGGTTTAATTTCATTTGACATTTTTTATGATTTTGTTTCTCATCTGTTTCTGATTGTGACTTCACTTTAACAAAATTCGTTTGAATTGAATTTAAATTTTTATTCGTTGTGTTCTTGAGTATTGTTGTGTTGACATCAATAATATTTAACGGCATTTATTTTTCAATATGAATTTTCATTGTTTCTGTCCTCTAAACTTTGTATTGTTGTCAAAAATTTAATAATTTCTGGTATTTTTCGCTTATCATTAATTACAAATTTCTCGACTGAATCTCAAGTTCTAAATGAGATTTTGACAGCATTTCAATCATATTCAGTCAATTGAAAGAGTTTAATGATATTAACTTATAGTAGAATTCAATAAATGAGTCCATAATCTATACTTAAATTGAATTTCTATCGAAACACAACTTTTCAACTGCTTTAAAAATTAATTAATCATGAGATGAAAGACGTTTTAATTTTTTTGTGCTGTTTTAATACTTATACAGTATATGTGGTATTGTTTAGAATTAATTTTTTATTCAAGCAAAAGTAATTAAAAATAATTATTAATTCCATTAAGTGCTGTATAATATAATTATAATGAAATGATAATTAAAGTGTTTGACTAAAAATAAATAATTTTCTAACAATAAAGAAAAGATGAAATGTTGACTATTTGTCGTCTTCAGTTTTCTGTTTCTTTTTTTTATTATCAGCTAATATTTGCTCAATAGAGCGCTGATCTCTTTTGTTAGCACTCGGGACTAAAGACAAAAAAAATTAGTAAATAGTGCAGAATGTAGTGAAGCCTTAATTACCGAAACCGAATTGTTTATTGGGTTGTGTGATGTGAGCCGCACCGATACCCGCGTCTTTACCAATCAGTTTCTCGTATTTATCCCTATAATTACTATTCGGAACTATATCTTTATCATTAACTGCTTTTCGGTTCTTCTCTTCAGTTTCCTTCACAAAAATAAAAGTTTAATAATAAATTCCATTTCAATAGAGCTGAATAGACTTCTAATCCTTGAAGTCTTAATCAAAGATTCATAAAAATAGTACCAATTGTTTAATTAGTTTGATTTTTTCAGGATCGTAATCCTCTCCTTTTCTCAGAGCATTCAATTCGTCTTCAGATGGAGTGAATTCCTTCTTATATACAACTGTATGTCTGTCAACATCTTCAATACCGAATGAAAATGCATTGAGACCTGCGATCTCTGAGACGTCATGACTATTAAAAATAAAATAAATGGTGAATAAAAAGGCGTTATTCTCGAGGTGAGGGCTGTACTGTTGGTGATGAGATTCGCAACAATAAGCCCTCCAACAAAGCCATACACTATAGACCGATGCATTTTATCCATAGTTTTAAACTCTATTTTAGGTAATGAATCGTTTGCCATAAATGTGTTTATTTTCTCCTCAATCTAGACATTAATTAAATAAACAATTCAGTCAAATCATCATAAAACCCATTTATTCAAAAATTTTCTTCAATTAAACACTATTAATGATAATTTTCCTACACTTTCACGAAATTGTTTCAATTGATTTTTCTCTTCGTCTTGTATTTTCTTAAACTTTTCGTTTTGTTCTTTGAAATGAAAAAATATGAATAAAGAAGAGAAAAGATTGAAAATTGAATGAATTTATTGAGAAAATGAATTAAATAATAATAAAAGTTATACTTTTAGCCAATAATTGTTGATTAGTGTTGACAGTCTTCGGCGGCCTTTCCATTGAACCCAATATAGAGCCCAATAAATCCATTATTATATCAATTCAAACCTCTTAATCTATTTATTATTATTTCAATAATTATTGATTAATCAATAATTTAATTAATTTATTGTTCAGTTTATCAAATATCATATGAAGAGTCAGTTAATTGAGTTTTACATATATTTGCCTTTGAAATACTTTCGACAATAGATGTCAGCATCGAATGCATTGAGAAGTGTTTTTAAACTGTATTTTGCTTAACATTGTAGTTGTGTTTAAATACTACACATCTGTGTCATTCAGAATCATGTGAGAGAAGAGTTAACTGTTTTTGTGTTCAATGTTGTTGTTATGTTATAAATAAACAGATGTTTCTCTAATAATATAATTGAGAAATACTAACAAAAGTATTACGTAAATATGTTTTATTTCAGTGATTACTGTCATTAATGAGTGGTTAATTGTTTTGTTTAGTTAAGCATTAAGTTTTAAATTAAATTAATTAATAAATTGATGAAATATAAGCTAAAATCAAAATAATAATAATAATAATAATCTAAATGATGGCATCTGTAAAAGTCGCGGTTAGAGTTCGACCTTTCAATCAAAGGTAACACCAATTTTCTAAATCAAAAAAACCAGATTTTTATTCAAAAATCTCATTTCAATCTAAATATTCATCGCTTTAATCATAGTTTAATCTCATCTCAAACTTATTTTTTGTAGTCTTTTGTTATCTTAAGTTTATTGTTAAGTCACATGTTTTTCAACTTGATTTCAATTAAGTTTTTTTCAAACTTATAAATAGATCCAGACTTTAAGCCTGATATCGATCAGAGAAATCGTTTAACAATAGCTATCAGTTCACACTCTGAATACTTGAATGAACTTTTCATTAACTTATATTCAAAACACATTTGAATCTATTTATGTATTTTTGATTAACAAATATTAAGTAAAGCTTCAAACGAGTCAAACCTCTTGTTTAATGCATTTGATATTAAATTTAAATATTTATCTTAACAACACTTTAATGTAGTTATAAATATTAAAATTTAAGTAATGAAAAAACAATTTGACACAATTTTATTAATTGAATCGCGTTTAAAGTGCTGTTCAAAATATTTCTATTGGACTCAAAGCCATTAATTCAAAATCTCTTTGAGAGTGACTTTTAATTGAATTATTGAAATAGTGTGAAGACTCCAATGATAGCTATCAAAGAGAGTGGGAATCAAAAGGCTATAAAAATAAATCTCATTAAAGTGTGAGAGAAAAGTCAAAACAAACTGTTTTCGCTAATTTAACATTCAGTATAAGTGCTGAATCACAACCTAATTGTAAATCATAACTTATCATAAAAAGTAAAATCACTTAATAGTAAAATCACTTAATAGTAAAATCACTTAATAGTTACTTTCGAGCTCTCAACTCATCAATTATTGCTATTTTTCAGCAAATTTTTCCCGAAAATACTGTAATTATTTTTTCAGTTCAATTTAAATCAAATTCGTATTAAGTGTGAGCTTAATATAAATTCTATATTAAATATTGGATTTTCTCAAAATTTAAAACTATTTTCGGTCAGAAATTGAGTTTATAGTCAAAAGCGTTCCTCTATTTTAATGACTAAATATTTCTGATTCAGGCCTTAATCTTAAGGGCATTTTAAGTTGAAAAATGCAATATTATAACTAAAATTATCAAATTATCATTAGTTCAGTAATTAAATGCGTTTTGGAAAATATTTTATAATTATTTCCTAATTATAGGAGTTTTGAGTCAGGTTTTTGAACGTCTTCATTGAAATGAACTTTAAATTTCAATCCATTTCTGATCATTTTGAATAAATAAAATTAACTAATTTTAGCATTTAGTGGACATTCACTTGAGTGTTGACAAGTTTTTATTAATCATTTTCACCAAAAAAGTCACGCAAACACATGAATTGCAGAAAAAATATTTTATCGTTTATTCATTTTAATATTAAGATAAAAATATAAAATTTTGATTTATTTGACTTTAGTATAAATTTTCACTTATCAATGAATATTTTCCTAAAATATATTCTCTGATAAATTTTCGCAAAAGAAATACAATTATTTAAACATTAATATTAAGTGTCAGTTTTTTCTCATTTCTGATTCATATCTGAAACCCACCCAAAAGTTTTATTTTTCATGTAAAATTGAATTTGATTTATGATAAATCTTCGAATAGAGTCGCAATTAAGCAAAAATTTGTGACAACTTTTAAGATTTGTATAAATTGGAGCTAATTTTTAAATGAACCGAAAATATAAAGTTATAAATTAGATAAGAATTAGTCCGAAATGAAAGAAATTGCTTGACGTGTTTGTGCCTCTCTTGCAATCCTCACGACCACTGCATTAGACCCTTATTTATATCCCTTATTTGATTCGAATGTCTTTTTATATTAATAGTTAACCTAATCTTCACTAATGGGAAGATCACGAACTCATAACTTTGTTATAGATATCGAGAATTCTATATATAATGTTAGCCTTTGTCCAGACATTTATGATTTAAAGTGTTTAAAGTTTAGAAACAGATGTCTCTTATTGATCGAAAACTACCATTTAATTGAATATTGAAGCAAATGATGAGATATTTTAAGCCATAACCAGTTTAATAAGGATCGCAATCTTTGATATAAGATTATCAGATATGAAACGTTATGATTATATTTAGATATTCTCACAATTAATATTGTTATTAATACCGACATATCCTAAGCCTCGCATTCATATATAAGAACTGGTCCATGAGTTGGGCTCAACTTTATCTCGAGCTCTTATCAATGGTTGTTAACTACCTCTCATTAGTAATACTTATTGAAATTCACGCTCTAATAGCTATTATTATGATTTTATCAACTTTTGTTTTATAACTTTTTAATATCAAACCAAATAATGAACATCTGTTTAATCCATACATATATGTATTTAATAAATATTAATATCTGATAATATTTGAACTACTTATCAGTGATTATTTCTATATAATTATTAAACATTTAAAATTAAAATTAGAGACAATTACTGCTCGATAAATGTTAATCTTGAAGATTACAATCACTATCAGTTCTTCAGTACTTGGAATGAATTTTAAAATCTCAAAAAATTCAGTTCAAAAAAATGATTATAACTCATGAAAATCGTCAATCATTTATGACTTGAATGTTTAAAAATAATTTGATTGAAAAAATGATGTCAATCTATTATTTTTGATGGAAATGAATGTATAAGTGTATTGAAACTTGACAATTATAGGGAAAATGATTTATCAAGTGATTCGATCATTCGAATGGACGGACAGAAAACAGCTATAATTAATCCAAAAGTAGAATCAGGACAAAGCGAGGACGGGATAAGCAATGATAAGCTGAAAGAGTTCACATTTGATTACTCTTACTGGTCATTCGATCGGTACGATCCAGGGTTTGCTTCACAAGAACTTGTTTATAAGGATTTGGGCGTAGATGTGGTCAGCGATGCATTTGAAGGCTATAATTCATGTATCTTTGCTTATGGGCAGACGGGCTCTGGCAAGACATACACAATGATGGGAACGCCTGACTCAGAGGGTCTCATCCCTCGGATTTGTCAGCAATTATTTGCTCAAATGAAAACAGGTCGGAGTTCAGGCGCCACTTATAGAACCGGTAACTTATTTTCATTCTGCGTTTTCATCAAAACTCTTCTAAAGAAAGTTATCATTTGTTCCAAATATAGAGGTTAGTTATCTTGAGATATACAACGAACACGTCAAAGATCTCTTGAGTAAGAATTGTCACAAACAAAATCTTCGTGTTCGCGAACATCCAAAATTAGGCCCTTATGTTCAAGACTTGTCTAAACATTTAGTTCAGGATTATTCAGATCTTCGAGAGCTTATGAATAAAGGGAATGCAAACCGAACCACTGCAGCAACTAATGTGAGTCCTATTTGTAGGCATTTAATGCAGATTTGAATAATAAATGACTTTAAAGAAATAGTAGTTTAAAATATGCTTATATTGATAGATGAATGACACAAGCAGTCGTTCACATGCTATCTTCACAATAAGATTTTCAATGGCATCGTTCACTGGGAATACCCCTCGAGAAACGTTGAGCAAGATCAATTTGGTTGACCTCGCGGGCAGTGAAAGAGCCACTACTACTAAAGCAGAGGGACAGAGATTAATTGAAGGTGAGATTTAGAGCGAATCTTTTTTGGGTTCCATAAAAACAACTTTTCAAATATGCTAATTATCTATAGTTTTCAAAACTATCATTTATTAAACTCATTAACTAATAACTAATTTATCAATAAATAAAAAACACATTAGTTTGAAATCATTTATCGTGTTTTATTTTTCTTCCAATGAAAAGGTGGACACATTAATAAATCTTTAGTAACATTGGGGTCAGTTATTTCAGCTTTAGCTGAGATTTGCTCCAATCCCAAGAAAAAGCAATGTTTTATTCCATATCGTGATTCTGTCTTGACATGGCTTTTGAAAGACAGTTTAGGCGGCAATTCAAAGACTATTATGATCGCTGCCATTTCGCCCGCGGATTGTAATTATGGCGAAACTTTGAGTACTCTTCGCTATGCAAATAGAGCTAAAAATATTATCAATAAACCCACTATTAATGAAGATTCAAATACTAAACTAATACGAGAACTCAGATCTGAAATTGAAAGATTGAGATCAATGATCGAAGAATGTCCGACAATGATCGAGAAATTACAAGAAAACGAGGCAAGAGTTAAACTATTGACTGAAGAATGGACTGAAAAATGGAAAGAAACGCATAAAATACTTAAAGAACAAAGAACTTTAGGTTTAAGGCGATCGGGTTTTGGCATTGTTCTCGACTCAGAACTGCCTCATTTGATTGGCATCGATGATGACGTTCTCAGTACTGGTATAACTCTTTATCATTTGAAAGAAGGACACACTTCAATCGGCACAGAATTTGCTGACAGTAAACAAGATATTGTTCTGCACAATGGCGTTGATGTTGAAGACGAGCACTGTTTTATTGAGTTGAAAGAAGGCGTCGCAACTCTTGTTCCTGTAAAAAATGCTGTCTGTTTTGTTAACACTATACAAATAGATAAACCCACGCGACTATCGCAGGGATGTGTTATTGTTTTGGGACAAAATATTATGTTCAGATTCAATGATCCGCTAGAAGTCGAACGAATGAGAAAAGAAAAAGAAAAGGGTTCATCTCTTAACTTGTCCAAAATTTTCAGCCGTTCTTCAGAGTTCTCTAAATCTTATGATAATCTAATGCAAGATATCAATAGTAATGAATTGGATTCAATTGGGAATCAAATTAATGAAAAGAGGAAACAAATTGAGGATTTAGAAAAACAATATAAAATGGCTGAAGAAAAGAGAAAACTTGAACAGTTGAGCGCTGATCAAGAGTTGATTGAAAAACGCTCAGAATTAGAACGACTCAAAACTGAAAGTGAAAAACTAAGAAATATTATTGAAGAATCGCAGCTAATCATCAAAAATAATGAGGGAGTTCTCAATATTTGCATCAAATCAAGTGATGAAACGCAGTCCATCAGTGAAATGTTGAGTTCAATGAAGGATAAGACTCGAGACGCAAAAGGAAGAGTTTCTGAGATATTGTCTACAATTACTACAAATGCGATGAATAGGAAAGAAAGTCTAACTGAGAAAAGTGTTTTACAAACTATTTATCAAACATTGACTCAACAAATAGAACAAATGGAAAATGAAAATGAAAATACCGTTTCAAATGATAACAGTATGTGTTTTGTGAAAAATAATTTGTTCGTCAAAAAAGATAATGTCGCGGATCTACCCAACAATTCATTAGACGCACAAAATATCAATAGTGATAAATGCAGTATTAAAGAGCTTTTAAGTGACTTTGAAAGCGAAAAGTTAACTGATTCTCATTTTAAAAATAAAGATTTAGTTCCGATTCGAAATGATTTTCAAATATTGTTATCAAAAACGGATGAAATCAATGCTAACTATTCATCAGAAGGCGATTCAGTTATGAATTTAAGTTGTGATGAAAACAGTAATATTGAGGGAAATCTGATTGAATTGCGTTTAAATGAGTTACAGATGAGCTTTGAAAGACATTTGAGTGATTTGCAAAAGCAGTTCGATTTACAGCGACTCTCATTCGAAGATGAAAGAAATAATGAAATGGAAAAGTTAGTTAATGAAAGAAAGCGTTTGCAAGAGTTAGAAGACGCGCACATCACTGCTTTAGTTGAGCGTGAAGTACAGCGAAGATTACAATTACAACAAATGGCTTTCGAGAACTGGTGGCGCAATGATCTCGAGTCATGTTTTTCTAAGCAATTGTCGAGTAGTAGTCCTATCTCTCCTTCGCGTTCACTTTATTCTATCCCCTCCTTGAGTAATATCATTGAAAATTCTTTGGAGTCTTCGATGGGAAGTAAGCAAACGACTGGCGATGATATTCCTTCCAATACTCTCATTATTATAATTCCAAGTTATAGTCTTAGAGGTTCTGGTTTTGAAGAACACTATGAATATGAAATTAAGGTAAAATGTTTTGATTTTTTTCATATTTTCCTCAGTTTTTTCAACTCCTTTTTTAATCATATCTATAAGTGTTAACTTTTACACAAAAGTTATGTTAAGAAATATGTTTTCCTCTTAAATTCAATGATCGATTGCTATAAACTGAATGCGAATTTCAATGACATAATTGTGCGAAATCTAAATTACAGCATAACATGTATTTATATTTTCGATCGCATGAGAGATAACATTTTTTGTTCAATTGTAAGCTTTTGACATAAGTGATAGAAGACTTAATTATGTTAATCAGTTTTCTTCGCGCATTATATAAATTTTGTTGAAATAATTTTATTCTTTAACGTCAATATAAGTCACACTTACCTGATATGACAGCAATTTTTCAGAATCATCGCTACGTTTACATATTTTGTAATTTTGCTCAAAGAAATCGATTCTTGAACTTTTTCCTATCAAATCAAACATTAATCTGTTGTTCATTTATCGAATTTTATTGAACTATTCCTATTGATCTCAATGTAAAAGAAGTTATTAATACTGAAAATATATTAACTTTATATGACATTCATTTTTGTATAATAAGAACTTTATAATCGACAAGTCATGCGTAATAATC
Organism: Camisiidae sp.; assembly: GCA_034696325.1. Classification (NCBI taxonomy): domain Eukaryota; kingdom Metazoa; phylum Arthropoda; class Arachnida; order Sarcoptiformes; family Camisiidae; species Camisiidae sp. Next base: position 10,854 of record JAQFZT010000884.1, read on the forward strand.
ATATTCATAACAATACAATGCCATTAACTCCTAATTATGATAATTGAATTAATTTTATTACATTTGAATTAATTTAAGCGTTAATTAATTCATTAATTTATTCAATGACGGTAACAATGAATTTGCTTTTCAGCTAAGGTAAGCTTGTGGTTGAGCTGGGCTTAGCTCAAGATTCAAGGAAAAGCTCATGCATATGAAGCTAAGCTAAAGCTCTAGACTATCTGTCACTTGTTCTAAGGATGCTAGAGGTGTAAATTACTGTAATTTACGCGTAATTTACATCCAAAAATATAATTTACTATATAAAATGTGAACTAAACGTAAATTACGCGTAATTTACACCTAAAAATGAAATTTACGCGTAAATTGTTTGAAAGTTGTAAACTTTTTTAGTAATGATATAAACATTTTTTAGATTAATATAAATGGAGAAAAATGGACTATTTATAGACGCTATAAACGTTTCCGTGAACTTCACTGTTATATGAAAGAGAAATACGGCCGAAAAGTGCAAATTCCTTACTTTCCTCCGCGCAAATGGTTTAATAACAAGACTGAAAAAGTTGTTGAGAGCAGACGTAAAGTATTAGAACGTTATCTACAAGACTTGGTTCAAGTTTGTCAGACTATCACCACATGTCCTCTTAATTACAAGGCTTTTGGATCTGAAGAGTTGACTAAAGAGTGTCTCTTAGAGTTTTCACCATTTTTTCATAAGGGATGCTTTGAGGTCAACAAACATTGCACTGCATAACACATTTTGCATAACTATTTTTGAGAATCAATTTGTTATAATGTATTTACTAGTCTTTTATAAAATAATTTTTGTTTTTAATCATTAATCGAGGATTTTTAACTAATATTTTTATGAGAAATATATTTATCAGTTTATACTAAAGTTATATATAAAGTACATTCAAAGTATTGATTTTAACAATTGTAAAGTTTTATATCGATTAACATAATGCTGAAGATTTATACTAATAAAACACAGAATTGCATCTGAATTAAGATCTTTATTCGCTTTAATCAAATTATGGATTAAGAGCTTATTTCGCTGTGAAATTATGTGAACTGTTTCTTAATTTTATGATTTCAAGACTAGATATAATAAATAAAAATAAAATATCTCTACGCCTGTGGCGGGAACGCCAAAGCTTTTGAGACCCACTTTTTCTTGTATTCCACTTAAAATAATCTGAAGCTCTTTCATAAAGTCATTTCTCATTTCAATTTAAAGATAATGTGCTTTTATATTAATGAGTTAAAGGTTATGTTAAGTGGCGTACTGGGGATCCAAACCTTTAATTAATATCGAATGTCAACATTCAGGACTGGATTCATCTGATATTTTCGTTTTTTCATTTGATTCGCTTTTCCAAATCTCAAATTTATTCATTTTTTTCTAAATCTTTGTCATGTATCTCCTCATGAAAGGAAAGTATTAGGACTTTTGAATAGATATAAATTAACTATTATTTGAATGGAAAATACGGTTCAATGAATTTTATGCAGAATTCTATTGATTTTGGATACAATACTTGTCCAACAATTGAACCATAAGTTCATGAAAGTAGTGTTGATCCGTTCCAAGAACAGGAATAGAAACAAAAAAATGAAAAAAAAATTTGGAACGGAATCAACACTAGCCTCAAGTGAACTAAAAACTTGAAACTGTAAAGTATTATAAAAAGTTGTTCTTTTGATTTAAATCATCAAAAGAGAGCACTACTTATGCTTTTGTTATTATTTAGAAAACGAGATAAAAATAATAAATGAAAAATTAAGTACAAAATATGGCAGTTTTGAGTGCTTTAAGACCTATTAATAAATTAAAATTAATTTCACCGCTTCTGAAAAGTAAGTATTTGTTGAGTACTATTAAAGAGAGCTAAATAATGAAACTTTTGAATAGATGTTCGCTGGAGTGGTGGTCACGGAAAGCAATTTCCAATGCGTCCCACAGTCTTCCAATGGAGAAAATTCAAAGATGCTCTTCATTGGTATACAATGATTGGATTGATTCCATTGGTGGTGATCACGACATATGTGAATATAGTTGTCGGGCCCGCACAGTTGGCTGAAATACCTGAAGGATATGAGCCCCACCATTGGGAGTACTTTAAGGTGACTTTCACTTGACTTTAACTTTTAGTTTGATTGTAATTTGATTCCCAAATAGAACCCAATCTCTAGATTCTTCGCCAGGTATCTGATCCGTGATAAACGTATTGATTACGAAATGCTAGTGTCTATTGTGAATGAAGAGTCGGAGAAAGTGATTCTCAAACAGATTGAAAATCAAGTCAAAGATTTCATGGCTCTTCGTTCTGACTATAAGTCTTGGTATTACCGACCGATTTATGGGTATTTACATCGGGTTGAGAGAGAAGAGTGGAAACATATGAGAGATAACATGTTGGGTCAACACTATTGGGTCAAAGATGAGACCCACTTCTCAGATGGAGGCGATCCCGAGCCTAATCCCGATCCTTAATATCTAATTAGATTTCTATTTAATCAAATGATAGACTTTGTAAATAATTTACTGTATTTTACGCAAAACAGTTAGCATTTCATCAGTCAATTACAAAAACCAAATGACAATTCAATTTAAAACAGTAATTGTTATAATTATTTTAATTATACAATTGTTAGGAATTAGTTAATTAACTAATAAAAGTAATTCAGGTTTTTTGAACGTTTCATTTGAATTTTAGTTGTTTTTCGTTGTGATATATTTTGTATTTTCAACTCAAACCTGTTCTCATTAATTGATTGCATAAAAAGGTGTTCACAATTAGATAGTAATATTGAGTCTATAAGTGTTTCAAACATTTGGCTTTCAATTCATGGTTTACAAAATTAGTGAAAAAAATTGGGTTCACATCTAATAAATTCAAAGCTCAATATCATTGAAATTTAATAATAGTTTAAACAATTGTAAAGTGCAATAATTCGTTCGAACTTTTCATGCATTATATTCTCATAACAATAGCATAAATACCATCAATAAATACTTCTTGAATACTAAACATTCTTTGGATTGAAAATTTTCAATCAATCACTGCCAACACTTGTTCGAGACTAGAATAATAAATAACTTAAGAGAGCGTTAAAAGTTGCGAATTAAAAATCAGATAAATTAAAAGAATTAAAAATATGAGATAATAGTGTTTGTGATATATTATTGTTTTTAAGGCAATAATAACTCAAAAGAAGTTTGCGATTTGTGTATACCTTATGTTTTATACAAAATATCAATTAAATTGTGTCATTAGGTTATGATTCAAAATGACTCGAATAACATGAAAAGTGATCATACAATTTGTGGTCGAAATCACATCAAAGAATATGGAATTCGAAGAGATTTTTGAGTTAAGAAGGAATTGAAGGATGAATTATTGACAATGTTTTAGTTGAATGTTTGGTCAAACCATTCTATTTCTCAAATATAAAAGAGTCGAACTTTGGAAGTGCTGACTAACAGGTCATCGTCGAAAAACTTGGTCTCAATTATAACATTACCACTAAATTGAAATAAAATATTTGAAAAAGAGCTTGATTTTGATGGAAAGGGATATTACTTGAGTACATTCGCGGGCATCATCTGAGACTCTGGTGCGGCCTCAATAAGAGACTGCCACGTATTGGTCGAGTTAGGGATCACATAACCGAACTCGAAAAACCATTCTTTCGATTCAATCAATCAATTAATTAACAAATTATCAAAATATTCATTTATACCTTCGAGACATTTGCCTTTGAAGAGTACTCTTTGTTCTAAACGAAACTTTTCCATCGGCTCTACGGATGAGAAATTGATTTCACGCGAAACTGCTCTACATTTTAATATACTTTTTGGCACTCGAGCTGTTAATGAAATATAAATTGAATTAAAATATTGAACATTTGATTGCAAGAGACGTTTAGATCTCTATCTAATTATTATTAATAATGAAAATATAAGTTTATATATAAATAAAACTATTTGTGACAAAACGAGCGATACCTTCATGTTCTTTATCTGGTTTTGACCTGTAATGAAGACAATTGCAAATGAATGAATGATTGATTGATTGATTGTTTACATACAGATCAGTGTTTTCCTCCCAAATGATCTTTCCATTGTCCGCATCCCTTAAATTCATCCAATTTCTAAACATTTAATTCAAATATATCACAAAAAATTCATTGAAAATATTTATCAATTCTTTACACTTTGAAACCAATGAGAATGTCTTCAGCTTTTGATGGCATTGAAATTACTATATATTAGTAATAGATTTTTGTTTAATATTATTTGTATTATTCGTACAAATGTTGAATGCAATAAGAATTAGAGCAAAAGAAAAATCAATTTTTCACTCTATTCAAAGTTGAGTGCAATCTATGGCTGAGACCAAAATGTCTTATGCTTTACATTTTGATAGACTTTTGCCAAACGTTAAGAAAGGCTCAGACGTTTGCAAAGCATTGAATTGCGCTTTGCCTTCACTGCAGTACATATTCGTTTGCCTGCATTACACACTCTGTACACTCACTAACATTAACATCAGTTCAGATACAATACCATCTCTTTAAGGACTACTAAACACTTGTTTCCCACATAAATATATGATTCAATAGTTTCTAACTGTTGAACACAAATCTTTATTTCTAAATCTTTCGCTTATATTATAACTTAGTTATAGTGGAAAACTATTTTCAACTTTGAATACAAATCAATATTTTGATAATTAATTTTAATAATTAAGAAAATCTAAATTTTTGACTTTATTTGAATTAAATACTTATACTTGTATTGAAATAATAGAATTTACATTATTTTGAAAACAATGAGAAAATTAACTGCAATTTGAAATGACTCATGAAATATTGGTTTGTTTCGCATCCATTTGAGACGTCTCTTGTATTTCTCTCATAAGATAAGGTATTCTTTCATGTTCTAATAGTGCGTCCCAACTCTCCAGATTCATCTATTAATACAAATTCATTTTTATAACTTTTATTTTTATATTTCATACTTATTTCAGAAAAATATAACTTCAAATCCAATTTCTCAAGTTTTAATATAGAAATTGGTTTATAATAATAGCATAAAAATTGCACACTTAATGCTTTTCAAGTTTAAATGTAATAAAACATTAAGAACTGCACAATTAAATGCTTTAAAAAATCAGTTTTTCAAAATTGGAGTTCTCGGGAAACAAATAATTTTTTGAGACTCGAGAATATAATTTCTCAAAAATATTGAGAACTTTCGAAAAACAATACGTACGGGAAGTGGTGTTATTCCTGCCTTTTTTAATGTTCTAATTCTGAACTCAGTCTCTGCTCTCAAAATACAAGGCTCGCGACAAAAATCTCGAAAAGTTAAAGGGATTATTCCAATTCTGCGATTAATTAGAAATGATTTAAGTTAATGATTGAAACAATTTGACACAAAACATACATTTTACAGTCGACCGGAAGTTTTAAGTGTTTGATTTGAGTGATGACTTCGTCTTTCTCTCCGATAGCGATTGGATACCCGCCTTTCCTCATCGCCACCACATGATCAACACAGTGTCCGAACTCAGTAAATAGATTATTGGCAACAAACTGTGTTCCGCCCAAACCCTGTGATAGAGATCTTTGCAATGATTGTGATTTGAATTTGTCTCTAATCTCATTGCTTTGCACTCCAATGATTTCTTCGATAAAAGGTTTCAATTTTTGCTTTAGTTTACAGTCGTCATCATGACTGCTATGACTTGATTCGAGACATAATCCTTGATAAATAGGTACAAGTGTATGAAGGAAGTCGATTCGCGAACCATTAATAGTGGAAACATCGATGGCATCGTCCAAACAGTTAAGTATGCATTCGCTCATGAAGTTATGATTATAATAGTTAAGAACTGATAATTGTTTCAAAATTCTAAATAATAAATGTCTGTATTTTTCACTAAATTTCCTTATGCTAGAAGTTTCTAAAATGTTTTCGAAGAGCACATCACTATTTTTGGGTTTATAATTGGATGGAAGTGCGAACGCAGCCATCACGTTAACCATTGATATTCTATCGTTTGCGAGCAATTCTTCATTTCGTGAAACGATCTGTTCGGCCACAAAATTGAGTAATCCGTAGTGAACGTGTCCGTGTTTCGTCAGTGCCCACAACGCCGAACATGCTCTCGAGATATCAATTCTGTGGGTATTTTCGACGATGAGGTTAGCGACCAATTCAAACAATCCTTTGTGATAGATAACGTGTCGATCTTTGCTATAAGTGATGAGTGATATAATAAAGTTGAACGAAGTGTGACTCGGAAGAACGATTCCAGGTCTGGTCACTCTATCCAAACACTCTTTAGTGACTCTCTCCACGAGGTTTGTATTGATGTTGAGGTGAGGATAATGCAAATTAGTCAGCGATGCGATCACTGAAAACATTTGTGAGACAGTCAACGAATCCATTTTTATAGACACGGCCGCCGCCAACCTATTAATCACTTGATCCTTAACATTGTGACGCGCTCCCATTCGCAAACATTTGATCACTAGATCGATGTCATCAAAATTCAGTTCTTTTGAATCGATCTTCACCTGCAGAACTAATGGCAGCGCCAACTTTAGTGCGTCCACTAATGGGATAATTGACTGTTTCTCATCTCTATTCAACGGCAATTCATTTTCATCTGTTATTTGGATAAAAAGTTAATTTCTTGAGTTTCATCGACTTTTGCATCAAAATTATCGAAAAAGATTTACATTTATTGAAGTCATCATTGGGCACATCAACGGCTAAATCATTGATGTTTTCGGTCATCCTTTTGTTAAGTAAAAAGTCAAGAAAAATAATTTCTTCCAGAGAGAAGTCATTGATTAGTTGTCGAGCCATTTGTAGTAAACTTTGAATAATCATAGTTTTTGGCGAAACTCTAAGAAATAATAAAGACTTGAGAGAAGTCAGTATTTCATGGCATTGAAAATAACGCATTCTTTTCATCGATCGATTGCATAAGAGCTTAAACTGAGGCGAAGACAAGACTTTAATGGAGTCTTGATTGAAATTATTAGACATTCTTATGAGGTCATGAAATGATTCAAAAGATTCAGCCAAATGTCTGTTATTCATAACTGAATGATGTAATGAAACCAATTCTAGCATTTCATCAATTGTTGTACTTTTGATTAAAGCTTCGGTTAATATATCATAATCTCCTTCAGGAGTCGTTCGTTTCAACTGCTGAAGACGTCTCTCGCGGATCTCAGCTTTAAATTCAAATGAAATATTATTAAACAAACTTTCTTAGGATTGATTCATGAAATTATACCCAAACTAATGGCTAAGTTTTTATTTCTTGACGAATTTGATTCGATATAATTGTTTTGATTACTTAACGAACTTTTATTAAAATTTCCAAATTTAACATCTGATGAATAATGACTTAAAACCCATAGATTTGGTGAATGTTTTTGAAAATTTTTCATTACATTTGGTTGCAATCGATTTGAATATTTATTAATTAAACGCAAACATTGAGAGCGAAACATATTATTTAATGAATATAATTATATAAGCATTTAACTAAAAATAAATATTAAATGTTTGCATTCATTAATAAAGTGTAAACACGTGTTTTACTATTTAATATTACTATGAGTTAAACACAAATTACGAACTTTTCAGTTCACATGTTTTTTAAGCCCGACTTTTATAAGAATTATTGTTATAAAACTTGTGTAAAACTGATATTGAATATGAAAAATTGAGAACAAATGATAAAATTTTGGATTTGTTTTTTATTTATCGACAACTGGATATAACAGTGATGTAAAGTGGATACACATTTGGACATAAACTAAATAGTGAAGAGCATGAGCTAATACTACTATTGAAACTGCTAGCGATGATTACTGGTCTTTCCTGCAAAACAAGTTCCATACAAAATGTATAGAAAAACATGTTATGCACGAAAGCATTCATCGCTAGCAGTTTCAATAGTAGTACATCAGCTAATATTGTGCTTTAGCTTAACTTTCAAGGCTAGCTTTAGCTTATTGTAAGAAAAATATCTAACTTTTTAAGTCTCAATTTTAATTTCGTTATAGATAAAGATCGTTCGCATCATTAAAATCAAGTCTAAGTTTAAATAACTCGCAAATTTTCATCAAAAGATTAGAAAAATATTATTAAAATCGAAATATTTTTTCTAAATAACTAGAGTAAACAGAAGCGAATGAGTATTTTCATAGGCATTTTGGCCAAAAAAAAAGAAATCCCTTATTTTGATACCCCGTTTATCTTGCATTACACTCAAAATAAACTGAATCTCTATAATTAAATGATTTGAAATGATAGATATTTTAAAAGTTGAGTTAACACAGCGAGAAAACCCTGAAGAACGCGATCGACTGGTTAGGTGGTCGATAAAGCTTCAACTACAAAGAAATGACCTGTGTTTGATGGATTACATCTATGAATTAATCAGGGATTGTTTGAACAGGAATTCAGAGCTGATAAAAG
>JAQFZT010000885.1:0-19351 GCA_034696325.1 Camisiidae sp.
TTTCCCAAAAATTTTGTAAGTTCTCAAAGTCTAATTTTAAAGTTTTTTATTAATTGCAAAATATATTTTTCTTATTTTAAGGCATAATAGTCTAAAGCAATTTTTGGGCCAAAACAACTAAAATTTGATCTTAAATTGATAAAAGACTTACAAATGAGATCTCAAACTGATAGCCACTGATGATGAATAACTGAAAACTTGATTCAAAATGCGTTTGGCATTCATGGAAATTTTGGAGCTATGAAAAGAAAATTAAACAATATTTCATTTTGACATTTTATTTACCTTCTATTTTGTTATCACTGAAGTTGAGCTGTGAGCTCAAACTCGAGTTAATCGATCCTATGTATGACACATAGTATAACATTTATAATTTTGAATCTATGAATAATTCTGTAGTGCTTTAGAAATTTTATCATTCAATATAATCCACTCAATGCTTAAAAGATAGAGTAAAGTCTGAATTATTTAATATAGTTTTCCATCCTTTCGAAGCCATGAATGCAAACTTGTATAAAAACTATTAGTTTTTATAGAGAAAAATGGTTAGATATACTGATTTGCTCTTGAATTTATGATAGAATTTCATGTTGAGCCTTAATTTATCTTTCCATGAATAAAAGATTATATAAATGATGTTAGAAAACAAATTCTATGCAGTGTTGCAAAGATCCGAAGCATTTTGGTATTCAATGCTTTTCCTGGAATTCTGTCCTTAAACTTTTTAACTTTGATTTAAAGTTTCCCAAATTATTGACATTTTTCTTTAATTCACATTTTCATTGAAATTGAAATTATTAGGATTTTTGTAATAAGTGATAGTTTATGCAAACATATGATAGAATCCAGAATTGACTTGTTTTGCGATAACTCAAGATTAATATTGAGAAACTGGTTGTGGTCTAGCAATTGCCCAATAAATGAATACCATTTTGACCTAGTTGCTTTTTAAGCCAAAATTTGGGTGTAGGTAAAAAAGTCAAAGGGCATCAAAACGCATGTTTCCATCATGTGCACTGAAGTGAGTGTTGCAGTCAGTCAAGTCAAAATACAAATAACTTATTTAATCATTTCTGGTATTCGTATGTTTTTGATGGTCTGGAGTAAACTGTTTTTCTGGTCATTTATTATAAACAAAGTATAACTTCATACATAAACTACTGTAGATTAAGATAATCCATTTGTTTTTACTCAAACTTCACTGGAAAGATTAAATATTTGTATTACACATTAAACTTCATATCTGTGTTTACTTTGAATGATTAATATATTATTATAAAATATGAGTTTTTCAATCTCATTGGTCACAAATTAGAGAAAAATTATTTCAAAAATTAGTTGTAGAGATTTTTGCTTTCAACTGACTGTCTATAAACTTTGACCTTTGAGACAAATCGCTTTGACCACTAGACCAAACTAGATATTGAGATATTACTCAAGATATTTTGTTTGATATGAAACAGATATGAAAGTATTCTAATTAATATCTCGTTTACAAAGAGATCAAAATAAACACTAATAAGAAATCCTCTGTACATATTTGATACTTGTGACCGCATTCACCAAATAAATACAAGTTTCATAAAGCTTTTAAGTTGAAATAATATCATATAACGAGTAAGTATTAAATCTAATTGCATTCCCATTCATAAATATTGACCAATACTACTCAATACAACTCTTCAATAAGTTATATACTCTCTAAAAGCTAAACCATTATGAGACGAGACGAGACGAGACGAGACGAGACGAGACGAGACGATTTTGTCAATTTACTTATTTATCCAAATTTCTTCAAATTTACATTTAGTTTCTAAAATATTGTGGCTGAAAAAATTGCTTTTATTTTAGTTTTTTGCGTAAATAAAAATTTTAGAAGTGTTAACAAATTTTCAATAAAAATGAATTCTCTCATATCTCAACTCACAAATTGGATTTCAACACAATTTGTTTTAGGCTTTAGTTTATTTAAGAGTTGAAAAATGAATAATTTTTTTGAGAATTACTAATTTAGGGATTGCAAAGAGGGTTTTACCGAAATTAATTTTTCCGAAAGGAAGTGCTCCCTATAGAATATCCTAATATTGATTTAGGAAATTGAGTGATAAGAAACTTAATAAGAAAATTAAGCGATGGAAATAGATTATCGATTCGCGTAACGTGTATGCAATACATCTTTGCAAATAATTCAAATCACATTCATTTGATAGCTTTGATATTTGACATGAAAATACCTTGACTTTAATGATGAATAATGTGTTCCTTTGGCGGCTCGACTAAAAAAATTCCTCATCAGCGAAAGGTTACAGATTTATATGAAGTTCAACTTTACAACAAAAGATTTTAAAAATAAATAAATAACTGCAATCAACATAAACTAAACTGAAATAATTATAATTTTTATATCAATTATGAAGAAATATTAAAGTGAATTTTGAAGCTCAAACTTTCCTCCAGGAACCACATTATAAATATGTATTTCTAAAATTAATTTATCTGCTTCACAATGGAATAAAGAGATAATAATCTTGAATTCTTTCATTTGAACCTATAATTGCATCCAACTTATGGTTATGAGAATATATTAGCATTTCATCAAGAGTATGAACTCATTAATGAGCTTTAGCTTAATTTTATGAAGAGCTTATAATGTAGTAAATACTATACTTTTACCTTAATAACTTTCCTTTTGCTTTTAAAAAAGATTATTAATATCATCAAAATCAAGGTTTAAAGAAGCTTCAAGTTTAAAGTTTAGTAAAAAATTTTGCTCATTTTATCAAAATATATTCTGAATTGTAAAGGAAAAGCTCATAATCTCACAGCTGCTTGAGCTTAACTTCCCATGCATGTGCTCTAGCTCAGCTCAGCTCAAGCTCAGTTTATGCTCATCACAATCCGACCCTTCCTCTTGTCCATGTGTTTTAAATCAAGTGATGCCCAGTATTTTAAGTTAATATAATTCAGTTTTAGTTAAATTGAAACTTTTGTTCAAATTTTCAAAGTAAACCAAAAGTTTGCTTAAATATTAATATTATTTCATCCAATTCAATAGCTTTCTTGAGTTTTAATAAAATTCTTATTTTTTGTTTATTAAGAATTATTCATTATATCTTTTTCCTAATCAATTTTGATCAGAACATTTGAATTGTAATAACTTTCTTGTCCTGAAATTATTCAATTGATTAAAGCTGAATATTTCATACTTAAGTGGGAACTCATCAAATAATTTTTGGTCCATTACTTATTTGTTAGAGCTTGAAATGAATATTATATATTAATGGAAAACACAGCAATTAATTGAATATGTGATTAACATCGAGATGAAAAGTAAATATTTAAGACTCCAGAACCTGCTGAAAATTTTAGGATTTGTTGAACATTATATGAAGGAAACGCTTTTACACTAGTCTTAACTCAATGATCGAACAATAGCTATGATAAGTTTGATGCCAAATAAATGAAACCCTAACGCGAGCTCTGAGTAAACATTTCAATTCAACTGATTATACACTGTAATTAATATAAAGTCAAATATTTTCGCTCTTTTCAATTTTAGCGCAAACTTTATGCAATTTATTATATTAAACTCACATTCAGAGAGTTTTTTACTACTATGACTTCAACTTGATTCTAGTTGAATGAATCTTACGAAATGTGTTTTGAAGCACTTTTATATTTAGGTGAGCCCTGACTCAAGGCTTCAATACTGTAATATTTAGACAACATTTACAATCTCGGATAAAGAGATTGAGTTTCTTTAGGTTCTAAATAAAGTTCTTGCATCTAAAGCTGGGCATTATGTCAAACTCAATGTTTAGTTACATTCATAGGTACAAAAAAACATCAATCTTTGAAGTGTTTGCAATTTTTATTTAAAAGAGAGAAAAGAAATTTTTCGTTCGAGACCCGATACCCAGCTCTATATAATTAGAATCTCTCTCTCTCTCCCTCTCTCTCTCTCTCTCTCTCTCTCTCTCTCTCTTGAAATGTACTAAGTCTTCTTTTTTATATGATTTCACTTCATTTTACAGTTATTCTCTCTCAGCAGAAGTGTTTCGTCTTATACTTTGAATTATCGAAAATATAGTAAAAAGACAGAAATGATTCTCATGTCTACAGATCTACACTTAAACATCTGAAAATCTCTGAAGAGCCCCCCTTAGACTCTTCCATAGGTACGGCACTGAGCATTTAGATTAATATTTAGAATAAAAATTTCGTGAATACTTGAATCATTTGATAAAATCGATAATAAAGAAGCCATCACTTGAAAAAGTATTGATTTATAAACTTTAGAATTCTGTACAGTTTAAAATTCAAAGTAATCTTATTTACATAAATTGAGTTAAATTTAAAATTTAAATTTACTTGAATACTAAAAGATTAAATTAAATGAGTTTTTGGCTTTTAAATTCAAATCTATCTTGTATTTTATTATATGAAAAGTATTTACTTGAATACTCTAAAGTAAATGCTTTTGATATAATAAAATACAAGATAGATTTGTGTTTACCTCTTGAAATGAATAGAAAAATTAAGAAAAGAAACCATAATATTCTCACTGAATGTACATAAGAAAATACCTGATGATAACATAATGGATGAAAGTTAGCTATTTCAATATGATTTACTGATATAATTCATATATAATCGGACTGTGAAGAGAAAATGATTTATTGCATACAATTTGATTCTTTCTTGTAAGTGAAATTCTGTTGCTCTGACGGTTATTGCAAAATATCTTCAGCTCAAGCAAATAAATCACTTATAATTTATGTCAACAGTCTTTCCTAATTTGTCAATTTTTCATAAAATCAATCACTTTTATCAAGATTTGAATTTAGATTAGATTTCTAATCATGTTTCGATTTATCTTATATTGTTTTGCTTCAAATCTCCATTAACTTAAGGATTTATTTTTTGATGAGAATTACTTTCCTAACATCTACTCTAACTTTAATAAATAAAGTGATTTTTTAGTTTTCAGCGAAGCCGTTCTCAAACAATGTATAGATGAAAGAATACTGTCTTCTCCCATAAGAATCAATTTTTTCAAATGAAAGTAACAAATACTGCAAAGTTCTTGTGCACGTTTGGAAAACATCTCTGGCACGTCAGATAGTATTGTAAACTATTATTCGCTTTTACATTAAAATCCAACTTTTCTTTCAATAGTTTCAAATGTTAAAACTTCTACTTCTGCCCAAAAGGCAAACTCATTACAATTGCAATAAAATACTAACAAGTATGACATTATAAGTAGTATTTTATGCTCAAATTCAAATGAAACTATTGAGAAGTCTATAATCACATATAAGAAGCTTTGTTACAATTGAAGTTTTCAATTCTTTTTTAATTGAAGAGTAGAAGCTCTTAATGATTTCGTGTCTATTGATTTTTGGAATTCAATCAAATTAGAGATAAGTTGAAGTAAGTATGAAATTTCCTAATTGTACTTCTGTTCAAATATTTTTCTCTCGATTTTACTGAAAAGTTTCAGAATTATAACAATAATAATTTTAATATTATAGAAAACATAACAATTATAATGATAAATGTGTCCCAATAATTGATGTCGAAATTGCGTGATTACGTAAAATAAGCCAATTTAGTATCAATGTAACCAATAAGGCATTGTGTTAAGGTTTGAGATCCAAACATATCTTCTTTTATCACATAAATCGTGTTCAATAGAAGAGAAGCGTGTATACAATAGGCTCTACTATAGAATTCTGTAGAAGAAATGTTGTTGAGTTCAGAAATAGAAAGCTTATACATATTGAAAGAAGTGTTTCGAATGAGAGGTCAATATTGCTTCTATGGTAGGCTTGTATGGTAGTGATGTGATGCTGACGCACTGCTCAGATTGGATAAGTTGAATAACATTAAAGTTTCTCAGTCTGTGCGATGTGTGAGCTCTGCAGTACTCTATATGCTTTGCGTTGTGAACGGTCGCTAAGATATAAATTTCAGTAGAATCTGAACCCCTTTCTTCCTATACTCTACTGTATATTTAGTTCATCCAATTCTCCTAACAGTGCGACAAATCTGTGTCACATCAGTGTAGTAAAGACGCAAAATAAATATTTCGCTAAAAAATGTGTCGTAAAAAATTGTTACTTTACAAAGACATATGTGTTTCTAAAATTATTCTGAGTTATGTGCGTCAGAAGAAGAGAAGTAAATCATATTGAGATAACTTTTGCATAAAAATGAACACTTCTTTTCAATGTTTTGTGATATGAAAGATAGTGTAATTGATGATTTCACTGCAAAAACAACTCTCTATTGCTGTTCATTTGGATTCTTCAGCGTTTAAGGTAACTATATTTCAGACCTAATGCAAAACAGATCGATATTTTCTTTTATGTATCATTTCATTGTAAGAGAAATTCGTGGAAAAGTTCAAATTAGTTGAATAGTACAATCACACAATTAAAAACATGCAAAGATCCAGAATATCCTGTCATAATACAGATCAAACTCAGGACAAATTTTAAATATATATCAGCATTGAGTAGTAGTAGTGGTCATGACTTGCGACCCCTTCTCAACCCCTTGTGACTCCGCATCATTTCCCAAATCATAAATACATGTTTTTAATTCCGCAATTGTATAGTTAACTAATTTATCTCCTCAAACATCCCATAATAGAGATGAGCCCTTATTCTGAGCAATAATACTACTGAGCTATAAAAGTAGTTATAAGGCGACTAATTTTGCACATGTACTGTACAGTACGTAATAAACTTAAAAGGTTTAGACTCAAGGTTTATTGGAATATATTTTTGAATATATTAAGAATATGTACCGTTTGGTAACAGTTGTATGCAAACATATTTTTCAATTGTACTGCTGTATAGCATAATGACTTTTCACACTTAAGTTAAAGAGACGACTCATAAAAGCCTTAGTGAAATGGAATGTAAGTATCATTTCCTGAAAAAATTTGTTCATCACTTTATGTGCAACCTTTATAACAATGAACACTTATTTTTGGAAATGCTATGGAAAAGCTCTCACCACAAGTTCGCAATAGCTTTTGGCATATAAAAAGTGTTATATAATATATGGTAACCAGTCAGAGACATATAGCTATCTCTCACTGAATCACTCATCCATTGCTAGAGCTTGAATAAAATATTATATTTGTTCTCAGTTTTATTCAACTTTTTTCTGTTTCCTCTGTATATATCAGTTTATTTTGTGATAAAAGTCACTTTCTATCTGTGCAATCCTTAACAAAATGGGTGGCTTTGTATCAAACTTATTGTGAATTACAGTGAAAGCTCACTCTTAAGAATACCCACTTTGAAAGAACTGAATTTTCGGTAAACTATTTTCTGTGAATCAGGTAAATAAAGTGATTCATTCAATACAATCACCAGCTTTTCTATTGCAACTCAAGTGAGTTGTTCACTGAATCTCATTCGCGATTCGAATTAATTGCAGAAAATTTAGTGAGACTTTCACTAGAGATAACTCTTCCATAAAAATATTTATTCAAGTACTGTAATAAACATTTAGTAGCAATTCGTATATTAAAAGTGCAATAGAAGATGAAAATAAGATAATTTGTTAGCCTTAAGAACTGCTCAAGTCTTCTTAAGTCAAATTTGAATATTTCATTTCACGCTTATATCACTTCTGCAGACACTTCTTTCATAAGCATTTTATGAGTGAAATAAATCATTCGTTAGTTATGTTTAGATTAAGTGAATGCAATTGTTTTGGCCATTATTTGCTTTATGGCATTCATTATTTTACTTGTATTTGTTCTTATATTAGTTTATCTTCTGTTACACAATAGCAGAGACAAGGTCTTAATGAAATTTAATACTATTTACTTCTTTGTTAGTCATTATGTTTTGCTGTTATTCACGAGTTGACTAATTCTCAGGAAAGGATTATTTCAATGATAAGCTTAAGTCGAGTTTAATGTCATAAGATATTGTTCAAAAGCTATATTTCGGGCAAACTCATTGGTTAACTTAACCAACACTAATACTAAGAGTCAACCAAAACTTCTCAATCAACTAATACTATTAACTAATGTTTGTAATATATTTTCATACTTTTCAACCCATTTTACAACATCTGTCAAACTCTGAAGACATAGTTAACAATTAGTGCTAAAATAGCCGTCAGTTGAAGATAAAAAAAATCAACGAATGCTTTGAATACCGAAATTGTTGACTGCTATGAAATAAGTGCAACTCAAGCACTGCTGTAATAACTCTATATATTTTCATTTACGGTCCAATCATTACATCCATAAATAGCGATGAATTATGCGATCAGACTGTGAAAGCATGAATACACAAAAAATTCAACACATTTTTCACTAAAATAAATATCATTTTATTCATGATATTAATGTCATTAATTATACCAGAGAATGACTAATTACCTAATCTTATGGTTTATATCATTTAATTTAATACTTTTATTACTATTAATACTTATATTATTTTATTAGTGAACTAAAAGTGACGTTAAATGTGATAAGAATTGAAATAAAAGGAAATGTTTGAATGAAATTGAAAAAGACTGAGAAATTGGTGCCGAAATGTCAACAAAAATGTCAACAAAAAATTTCAACAAAAATTTCAACAAAAAATGTCAACAAATTTGCAACAATTAGTGCCACAAACATTGGATAAAACTTAAAGTGATATAAAAGACAATTTAATTTAATGATAAATTAGTGATAATAATGATAATAGTTTTTAATATCAATGGAAGCGTCAGAACCTTCGACTTCAGCGAAGGATAACTCGAATACAAACCCTTTAAATGATAGCAATAGAAGTGATGTCAATACAAATGCTGTTAACAATACAGTCGATAATCCGACCGGTCTTTCAGTCGATGAGTTTCTATCGACGGGTCGCACCGGAAGACGCAATGCGTTGCCGGACATTCTCGAACAGAAGTCTAGTCATGTAAATACAGGTGATTTACCGGATCAGCTGCAGAAACTCAACTTTGAAGGTATTCATCAATTCTTGTACACTTTAATACATATCAAATTCAAAATACCTTTAATTAATTGTTCAGTTCTTAATGTTTTTTACATCTAAACTTTCAAACATTGATTGAAACAAGTCTATCAACTAATAAAACTTCAGAAAATCCATTTCGAGACTTAACACCGATTATACTCTTTTCAATTGAGTCTATTATTGTTTGATTAAAGTTTCAAATATTCAAAGCCAATCAACACAACTTTTAATAAAAATCGAGTTTTAAAGATTCAAAATTAAATAAATTTTGTTTTACTTATACTGAATGATTGTATAATATTTTAGAAGAATTTTCGCCAACTCTAGTCATGAAATATTTATACTAAGACTCATTAACATTTTCCTATATTTCCTGTTCTAGTTTCACATTTTTTTGACAAACTATCGATCGAAACACTTATCATATAATTATAGTCTATTAAAATACAAAACAGAAAACACCTGAAAAGTTTCAGTTATTATTCATTTTATTATTAGTTTCACTTTTACTGTTGAAAAGTGTCGAATGATTTTATTTTGTTTGTTCTCATAATTTAATCTCATTATGATTTCTGTCATAAGAAAATATCAATTTTTTGCTATATTTAGATTCAACTCAACATAACGGGAGTTCTGGTAATATCTCTGGAAGTGCTTCTTGTAGTAATCAAAACAAATGATATGTTTTCACAGCTTTGAAATGTAAATTCGTAGCAAAACAATGAAATTTGAGAAACACATCATTAATAACAACAATTGTCAGAAAATATAGACTTAAAATGACAATTAAATCACAATAAACTACTGTATAAGTATTGATATTTAAGATACTCTTCTGTATGATATTATAGTATAATTAATGAAACTTTAACTGTTATGTTCAATGGTTTTCAATCTTTTCTGTCAAATGTTAGTTAACTTTGTGTCTCAGGATTCAAGTGAAAAATTATTATTTCAAACTTTGATATATTTATTCTCAAGTTATCCAACGGTTTAGAGAAGAAGTTTTTCATTGAATCCAATTTTTAATTTTGTTCTACAATATAATAGCTGTCAATTTTATTGAATGCTATCAAAAAGTAGACGTAACACAGCTTGAAAACCATTGATATTAAGAGACACGACAGCCAACCAATAAAAAGCTTTATGTAAACATCAAAGTAATTCTAATACAACTAACTTTATTAGAAAAAGTATTTTCTGAGTCAAAGATTAGCCCTCGCATTAAGGATTGATGTGCAGACACACGAACAGATCAGTTAATATTGAGCATAAAGAAGCAGATAATGTTCGCAAGTCTTACAAAATGAGCAATCATTTAATGAATAAATGTGTGGACCTGTAAAGCAAGCATTGTTTGCATACAAGTTTATGCCAAACTTTGTTATAAATTTTCTAAAAACTAAAGATATTCTGAGTATTGATAGAAAGACTTATCAATTCTAGTCTCATATAAATCATGTTTGAGTTGAATAACCGTTAATTTCACAAAATAAGAATCTTAAACATAATATTGTTTTTATTGTTTAATTATTTTCAAATAAATTATTTTCATTGTATACAATCATTATTGTCACGAAAGATATATTGTTTTTGTTAAAAATTAAAAGTTGAACCACTTGTGGACAAATGATTGATGGCATTGTTTTTTCTCCCTTATTGTCAGTGTTTACGATGTTTGTGTTCTCTGTCCTTAGATTTATGTTTGTATTTACGTTTGTTTTTATGTTTACTTTTATGTATACTCTTGTGTTTCTGTGTTTTATGTTTATGACTATGAGATGTACTACTCGTTAGATTTTCTTCCGATTTCGTCTCTAATCGACTCTTTAATGATTGGCAGTGGTTTTCAATGACGTTTCTTAGAATTTCCGAATAAGATTTTCCTCTAATGTGAACACTTTTTGCTCGATATGATTGACGTCTTCTCTTCATATCTCTATTGATTGCTAGCATTTGGAGCTTATTCGAGGTCTCTTTATGGCTACTATTCTGAGCTTGATTTTTGTTGAGCACATCAAATAAATCAACTTTTAGAGATTGATCGTCTTTTTGAGAATCGTCCGAACATTTGGAATTAGCTCTAGTCGTGGATATAACGTGATCATAAAGAGCTAATCTTTGTTGAGCTGATAACTCAATACGACACCGATCGTTACTCAACGGAACATCTTTTTGTATGCCTAAAGGGTAGTACGAAATGCCGAAAAAAATTAATCGATTCTCTATCAAAACATTTCTCCGGCTGTCTTCCAAACGGTTCATTCATTTTAGAAGCATTAATATATGTTATCTCAATCAATATTGAAAGATCATAAATATCTAATATCTGCCACACTCTTCAGAAGATACTTTCGATACTTCAAAGACTGGATATAACAGAAAACTTTTCAAAATCTATATAAAATGAATGAACCCTTTTCTGAAGTGCAGGCCTTCTAATAAAACAAATCGACTTGAAATGCTATTGAATCAAAAATTATGTGTAATTAATTATATTTAAGGATACATTATTTCATCCCATAATTTTAAAAATTGAGCGATAATTTGGTGAATGGCTGTAAAGTAAAATCAATGCATGAAATGATTCTATAAATGGTCTCAATCGGAAACAAAACAAAAAATGTAGAGTATATCTAAAGTTCATCTGTCATAGTATTTATGGCTTGAGATAATAGGAAATTGTTTTCTGTTTGTTTATGACATAGACTTCTGATATACTCTTTGTGTATGTTATTATAAATGACCAAAAAATCAATATTTACCTAAAATTTTTTCTTGAATCTGTTTATCGATTACAACAGGCTTTATATGAGGACTTTTCTCATAATAAAATGCAGAACTCGGCACAACTTTTTCCTATTGAAAGTAGTCTTTTCAGTCTATTTACTTAAATGTAAAATATATAGAAATAAATACTAAATGTGGAGAAAGTTATAGAGAACTAATGCTTTATATAAACATTAACTAAATTACAATCAAACAAGTGATGAATAATATACGTGTTGTGTATATATAATGTATAAAAGGAAGACATAAGACATACAATCTCTTCATTGTTATAGCCATTTGCTCTCAATTCGCACTTTTCCAAGTGATTGTCCAGTGATTTCTCAGGCATCCGATCATTACTATTGAATGGACACAAAACCATTTGTTCGCTCTATTCATGCAATTATTAATAATTAATTCAATTCATTAAGAAATCTATTATTCATTATCCATTACTTTAATTAAATGACTTGAATTCCATCCCAATCGAGACAAAATATCATTAATTGATTTCTCGCTTTCAGATCCAAATGATTTCAATTGTTTTAATTGTTGCAAACGTTTTGATTTGTTATTATTGTTGATATTATTATTTTTATTAATCATATTTTCAATTCAAATAATTTGCAGAGAGTTTTAATAATAATGATTCACACATTTTATCAAATTTTTATAATTTAATCATTATTTTCATTATCTTTCGCACATTTCAAATGTTTGTTTATTAAAAATACATGTGAAAAGTCACACAAATTATGTTTCATTAATTAGTAAATTATAAGTTTAGAAAAAATAGCCCCAACTTTTCAACCATTTTAATTGAGTAATAGTTTAACCATTTATTATATGGCAAAACCAAATTCAAGTTTAATTACTGTGGAAATTCATTTATTATTAAATTCAAAACAAGGAATTTATTTAAAAGAAGATTCAATTCAAGTAATCTATAGACAGATAAATGTTCACAAATATATTAATTGAACGTAATTTATAAACAATCCCTCATTGAAACGATTGGATGACATTTTTATCATTTAAAGATCAGTTTAAATTCATGTGTTTTTTCAAATATCACATGTATTTTAACGTTGAATTTCGTTATTTAGAGAAACGTTTTATCACAACTTTATTAATATTATTTTCATCAAAATGTTATCTCAAGATATCTCGAGTGAAGACGAAGAAGAAAATGAAAGCAAAAGAAGAAAAGGAAAAATTGTTGACAAACAAAATGATAATGAGATAAAACTAATAAAATGTGAAGAAAATGATGAAAACATTGACAATAATATTAATGATCGCGAAGAAGATGTCAATATTATAATTGATGATAAAAGTGATAAGAAATTGAATCGTAAAGTATTGGTTCCGACAAAGAAGAGTCCGTTCAGTGTTTACTTGAAAGAAGACTTATTGAGTGTTTTAAGGAATGCGTTTGCTTTCCATCGATTGAGTTGTGGCGCAAAACTGATGCATGCCTTGAGTCTAGACATGAGAACTCCTCACTTCGTCATCATGAGAGCCGCTCTTATTCTGTTCACACAAAACATCAGTCATTTCGACAATAATAACAACCTTTTGACTCAATCAATGAAAAAGATCTCAAAATATGATATCAATAGACGGGAAATAATGTTAGAAATGATTATAAATTACTTGCAAAACAACAATAGAATCGCTGCCAAAGAGTATATCGAAGCGAATCAAACATTTATTAAATTCAATTTATACAGAAGTCATCCAATAATAGACACATATTTGAAATGCTATATATCTTATTGCGATTATTTAGAGTGGAAACAATCCATTCATGACAACATTCATAGTATTTATCGTTCTTATGATTCTTCAAAAATAATTAGCGATAAAACTAAACTCTCGCTCAAGAATATTATTACTGATAATAAAGACTGTCGTTTAGATATTTTTGTATTGATCTTATTGGAAATGTATGAACACAGCCAACAATACAACGAAGCAATAGATTTATTAGAATTATATCTCAACCAAAACACCAATTATTTGAATGCAAACATTTATTTATACAACTTTTGTGTCAAATACACTGATTATACAACACCTCAACAACTATTGAATGCATTGACAAATATTTGTAGACTTTCTCCTGAAAGTGATTTAGTGTTAGAATTGGTCAACAAAAACATTTTGTCAGTTGAAGAGAATTTTGAATTAATTATGGAATTCATTGACTACACGGCTAACAGTCATGATATAAACGCCTGGTCTTTACTTAAAGATACTCTTTATAACATTGATGACAACGGAATTACTCACCGAATAATTAATAAATGGAGACAAAGATATAAGTCTTATTGGCTTAGAATTCATTTCAATGTCTCTCAAATCAATTTAAGTGATGAAAATACAGTTCATTTGATTCGTTGTAAACAAGTGGTTATTAGTTTTCTTGAGTCTCCGTCTCATAAATATGTGTCAGAAACAAATAAGTTATTAAAAAAAATTCTTAAATAATTCTATTGATTATTAGTCATTATTTTAAAATCATTTCCTTTGAATAATCGCTTTTTAGAGCTAATCATTATTTAAATGATTATGACTTATGTTTAGTACCAGTTTTAATACAGTATATAAATTAATGATTATTATTGTTGTTAAATTTGTAATTATATTGTATTCTTATTGGAATAGATGTTCAATAATTGAATAATAATTATTATTATTTGAAAAATTGTGATTTTGGTGTTGAAAAATTTCCTCAAAACTTTCAATAAATGCAATTTATTTCGGGAACAATAATATTTTTAGATTACTTGATAAATGAAAGCGAATTAATAGACTTTCAAGAGTTAATGTTTTATAAATTGATGAACTTTTTAAACTTTGATCAGATATTTGAAAAGTTCAAAAACCCATTGCGTGAAAGCTCTCTTATGAGAAAAGCAATTAATTCTGAAGTTCGCTTTATTGTATTTGATATTCATTAAAGTTTTGTTTACTCATAGATTAATACAGATATAAAACACTGATTGAGTTCTTATTCTTCGGATTATTAAGTTATCAATTTGTGATTTGTTTTATTTGGCTTCACATCAGTTATTAAATCAAAGGCTTGAAAAAATGAATGTAATCTTCAATAAATAATAGCATTCAAAGCGCAGTACAATATTTGGATCAGAAAGAAAAATGTTTCAAAAAGTGTTTTTTAATGAGAAATAAATATTCATTAATTAGAATTGATATCATCATAAAATCTAGAAGAATTTGTTTAGTAAGCAATGAGTTAAGGCTATGTCGCAATTGTTATGACCCAATTGTCAGAAGATATAACCTGATTATCATGTCTAATAAAAGATGTCAAATTGTCCTGTTCTTCAAAACAAAGAGCATTCATTCAGAAAGTATGGAAATGAAATGAGAAATCTAGTTCTGAAGCTTAAATACCATTCTGATGAGTAAAAACAATTTTTTCTTTGTTTTTGTTACACATAAAAGACCCCAAAAAATTTACTGCACAATAGCTTTTATGTTATGGATTTGGGATTTTTTTTCAATAAAACGATTCTTTCATTGATTACAAGTGAAACTCACAGAATATAATAGTTTTACTACAGATGTTGTTCTCTATAAAATGAAACTATTTTGAATTGAATACTTAGTATTGTTGGCAAATATGGTATCTTAAAGCCTATTCTTTATACAACTTTTGATATAGTTTTCATAGAAAGAGAAAATAAGCTTTCAATTATGTAACAAAACATCTCCTAAATTCATGTCATAATTAAAAGAATGTAAATTGTATTCCAAATGAATATTATATGGGTTTTCATTGTGTTTTCATCTTATTTTCACCTTTTTGTTGAAATGTTCACCTAATTATTGAATACTTGAATACATGACAGCTCTATTTATACATCCGAAGTATAAACAGAATATTAACATTATTTTTATTTAAGGAAGTTTTAAGGAAAATGATAGAGTATTCCGTGTTTGAATTCAATTCATTATAGGCTGATTACAGAATGCTGTGAAGCGAAGTCAAACTCATATTTTCCTCAGAGAAATCATCAAAGCTAATAAGGAAGCATTTTTAAATCTTCGATTTCTTATCACAAAACATCTTAAATTATTTTTGAATATATTGTATTGAAACAACTTTTGTTATGAGATATAACAATAATTCAAATTAGAAATTAAATGAAAGTTCAATGAAAATATTTATTTTTTAAACTCAAGGCTAGCAATTAGCAAATGTGAAAATTTAATCATTTAATTGTATACTTAATTGATATGCACAACATTAGTTTGTGATAATATCTAATAATTATTAAACAAAATTAATAGTGAGTCAGACCTTCTAAGTTTTAATTTGTATTTTAAACTTTCAAATTTATTCCGATTTTTGAGATAGTGATGAATCTGAAACTTTTTTGAATTATTCAAAATTCAAACTAAAGGACAGCTCTTATAATAATGCTTTAGAAATAAGAAAAGGCTTATTAATTAGTGTGACATTTGAAATATATTAATAAATTCACTATAAATCACAGACTAAATTGAGTTATTATTTTGAGTTATTGTTAATTAGATATTATAATAAGAAATTGTTTAGTGGAAACATTACTAACCCATTGAGACTCAGTCAATGTTTAGAAACAATAAAGATCTCGTAAAAATCAAGGTTAAAAATCTTTAGAAAATCGTAAATAAAGAAATAAAAATGCTTTTACTTTCAAGTGAGTGAAAATTACTACACAATTGAGATTCAGTCAACTAAAAGATCTCAAACCGAAAATTGTTATGCATCGAAGATTACGTGAAGTTAATTAACTTTGATCATTGTCACTGCCATTCATTTTGAGCTTTAGCCCAAGTTATTCCACTTTAGAAAGTGAAAAAAGTTGAAACTATTATGAAATCTTATATTTGTCAAGTGAGAGGCCATTCATTCATGAATCACGCATTGGTGTGAAGAGCAGAATAGAAATCCATTCGAGACTAAACTTAAGCTTAAGTCGAAATTAGCAAATGCTGAATAACCGGAATCTAACATGCAGTGCAACGCCCATTAAGAAGAGCCTTAAGAATAAAAGGACTTTCATTTTTCGATGTGTTCACAGAAGCGTGAAATGAAGAGAATGGGAAGTTATTCATAAAGTTTAGTTTATTTATTGGTCATAATGAGAACAACTATAGTGAAGATCGTTTCATCGAGATATCATAACACCCCATAACGAGACGCTTTTTGGGTCGTCACTTCTGCTTGCTTTTGGTGACACTCATTTGATAAACAATAACTTTTTATAAGACATTAAGACCTCATTTAGACTTTATGGTGGATCTCAATAGACAACTCTTTACCATCCCATCCCTGCTGTGAATTGATCTGCTGTCAAATCTTTGATTTTCACTGATGTTCATCTGTCAGACATCGGATATCGAATTCCTATAAAACCCGATTTAAATCGGAAAAAGGAGTTTCTGCTCATGTTTTTCAATTTATATAAAAGTTCGCAATTCACTGATTGATTGCTGTAGTTTCGCGAAAATTCAATGCAAATGTTTCGATCAAATACTTTTAATTGAGTTTATTATTGAAAATGAAGTTTGTGTTTAATATCTTAGCACTGCTTTTATTAAAAACTTTAAGATGTGTTGTGGCGAATGAGACCACAGTTTCAAATGAGTTCGGAGATCAAACTTTAAGAACAACAAGTAATATATACACCACCTTTTCTAACGATACAACTGCTTTGGAATCGGGAACCACTAATTGGTTTAGTGATGGACAACGAACGGTAACTGATAGACCGACAACTTTCTTCGTGACGCAACGAAGAACTACCATTTCAGAACCGGATCCAACTATAAAATACACTGAAGTAAGAGATTTTTCTTATCAAATTTTATTGAATCAGTGGAAATAAATGTCGAATAAATTGAACTTTTTCATAATCATGTTTAAAGAAAAATGAAGTTTGTTTATAGAGTTTATTTCCGGAGACAGTTCTGCTTCAGTGCAATTCAAAGTCTTAAGTCAAAAGTAATAGTCTTTCTTTAAAAGTTTTAAAAATAAAAAGTTAATGCTATGTTGGAGCTCATCAATTGAGTCATTTAATATTTATCATTTCATTCAATTTTATATTAACGTTTTATTAGAGAATCTAAAATATGAACAGAAACTAATTCTTTATTTAGCCTTTTTTGGCACAATATTAGTTAGATATCTATCTTTTGAGAAGAAAAAATGGTTCTTTCCAAATGGTTCCAATCATTAAAGTGTTCAAATTATTAGAAAATGTTGAAACTTAAATCAAATCTTAAGAAAATGAATAAAAGATCAAATGACTCAAGTGATACGTAAGTTATATCAATACATTGTCTTTATTTTGGACTTTATATTCTTAAAACTTTTTAAAAAAAGGTCACTTTTCCCTTAACAGCTTAAATAATTTTAATTCATTTAATGCTTAATATTTAATTCTGTTACGTTTGCAAAGAATTTATGGAAATTCTACAGAATAAATAAATATTCAGTCATTAATAGAGAATTTATTAATATATTTTTTAAAAATCTGACTCGAAAAATGTTATGAAGCTTTAGAAAAATTACTGAATTATTGGTAATCCTTATGAAATGAAGAGTTAGCTCGATATTAACTTGTCATCAGAATTTCTAAAACTGCATAATCAATGAAATATGAGTTTACATAACATATGAATGACTACTTTTCCTCAAAATGATTAAAGAAAAGTGAATGTTTTAAATAGTTTCGAAAATATGATTATTATATTTAACTCATTAGAGCGAAAAAGTGACTCAAGAAAGAATAACGCAAACACTTGAGACAAGTTCTTTTGGAAAAGACGATACTTTGACCTCGCCTTCAATAGCAGCAGTTTATGAAGATGAAAGTGCTCGAACTGATGGTATGGAACAGCACGAAAGTGTCACTTCTAAATCATTACTTACAGAATATGCGGGTATGTGTTGTGTAATTAACTGCAAATTGTTTAGAGTTCAATAGCGCGTGAAAATGTGACATTATCTTTGACCCTCTCTCTAAGCTATACACTTAGGATTCGAAGCCCTTTCGTTACTGCACCCAATTTTTTCTTTGGACAACACTTTCTAGCATTCAATTAATATTTTACGCTTGGCTTCTGTTTGCTATTATGTTAGTTGTGGGTCATATACCTTTCACTTTAGTTTCTTATTATTTTCTCCCAAACAAAATGAGATACAATTCTTCAAACAATGAATTTTCATGATAATGCGAAAACTTTATCGAATACAACAACACTATTAGTTATCCTCAAACGTGATTCTCATAAGTAATTAGAATTTCCTGTTAAATCATACATTTCTAACATTAAAGTAGAATTGTCTTCACAACTATTTGAACAACTAATGCAAGTTTGTTTTCGAACGTCATTATTTCAAAAGTATTTCTATCAACACTTGTAAGTTGTCATTAGTCTTGCGAAATGACAATCCAAAGACTCATTAAATAATTTCTAAACCCAGGATTAGTTGTGATGCTTCGCTTCAGTGTAACTGAATTCAAGATTTGATACTTGAGACAGTTTTC
>JAQFZT010000886.1:0-19349 GCA_034696325.1 Camisiidae sp.
AACGAAAAACAAAGTTATCAAATGATAGAACATTCTCGTAATGTAACAGATAGTTATGTTTCTTATGTGTGTTAATCGAATTTAAGATTTTAATTGTAATTATAATATAAGTATAAGTTATTTCCTGTTACAGGGAGTCGACTCCATGAGACCAAACTGTAAACATCTTTTAGGAACCAATTGTCTCATTATAAGTTTTAAATTTATTGTTAGTTTTTTGAATGTTATGTCGTCTGTCCTTAACTTTAATGTTTTTTTCATATTCTGTGCTTTTATAACGGTGAGTAACTGTGAAGTTTTATTAAATTTTAAAAGCTTGATATTGATATCTTTAAAAAAGAATTAACCGACAATAAGTTTATTGAGAGATCAGTGGATATTCAAAATAATGTTTTTTGTGGGATATCGAGATCTTGGACGCAGCAGAACATCTAAAGAAGTGTCGAAATCAGGTCTTCATCGTGAAAACCACTAATGAAAACGTTTCCGCCATAAATGATCTAGCGCAATAAGATCAACGTCAGACACATCACTCAAGTGTCTCAAATGTTGAAGATCTCGAATGATTGCTCCCATCACATTATTCGCAAAACTATTGATCTGAAGAAGATTTATGTACAATTTTGTCACATTTTTTGACGGATTCGCAAACGATTACGCATCAAAAATGTGTGGAACAAAACTTAAGGTGATGCCCAACAATAGATGATCTTTCAAATCCATTTTTGTGAGGGGACTTAAGGCTCATCTGGTTTTACCGTAAAATCAAGAAATCTCCACTTTTGAGAAGACCTCTAGATTTGATAATTTTAGTGATAGAACTCATTTATCCAATTTCTTATTGATTGTGTATAAATGTCTTATTTTAAATTCAGATAATTTATGTTTCAGTCACTTATACTCTCAAAAAACGATAATTAAGACAAAATTCCATTGATTGAGCTTTTTATACATTTCAATTTGAAGCATACCTTTGAAATCAAATAGTCATTTGATTAGATAATGAGTTTGAGAATTTTGACATAAGTTTTAAAGGGATATTAGATAAGAAAACTTTAATAAAATATGAGTAAATTATCATACATTTGAAACTACATGAAATAAATTTTTGATTAGCCCTAAGTTTCCAAAAATGGTCTGCCATTTACGAAATATTATATTTTTTATAGTACTCATAATAATTTTGAGTCCAATCGGTGAGAAAGTTTTTAAATTCATATTGAGTATAGTTTCTGATCGTTCTCTTAATAGAAAGCGCGAGTAAACAATGCAAAGGAAAACTTTATCCAAACACAGAATCTATAGTATGTGTTTGTAATACCAGTTATTGCGATAATTTTCCAGCACTTAAAATACCAAAATCTGGTTACGCATCGGTTTTTGAAACTAATAAAAAAGGCGATCGACTTAAAGACAATGTTTTAAAGTTTGAAAAGACATCAAACAGTTCAACAAATTCTATCAAAAAGCAAATCATAACCATTGATATAAACCAGAAGTTTCAGAAAATACTGGGTTTTGGAGGAGCTTTCACTGACTCGACTGGAATTAACATCAAATCTTTGCCCGAAAGCTTAGGAAATAATTTAGTTTATGATTACTTTTCTGACGACGGTTTAGAATATTCAATGGCCAGAACACCAATTGGTGGAAGTGACTTCTCAATAAGACCTTATACTTATGATGATTTCGATAATGATAAAAATCTGACACATTTTGCATTACAAAAAGAGGATTTAGAATATAAAGTATCATTTTTTTTTAAATAAAATATATTTTAAACATTCTGATTATTTTCAGATTCCTTTTATGAAATTAGCCCAAAATGTGAGTAAATACAAAATTAAAATTTTTGGGAGTCCATGGAGTCCACCCGTTTGGATGAAAGATAATGGAAAAATCAAAAGCGGATCATTGAAAGGGCCCGTCGGTGGAGAGTATTATCAGATTTTTGCTGATTATTTTGTTAAGTAATTAAATTGTGATCTTCATATTGAGCACACTGTAATTGAGTAAATGAACACTACTTTCAGATTCTTAGATGAATATAAGGCAAATGGAATAGATATGTGGGGCATAACCATAGAGAACGAGCCAATAGAAGGACAAAATCCGAAACAAGGCATTAATGGATTGTCTCTATATCCTCAACAAGAGAGAGATTTCATTAAATACAATTTAGGGCCCACTTTAGCCAAAGCCGGTTATAACAAAACAAATCTAAAAATAATGATTTTTGATGAAAATATACCACAAATGCTTAACTGGACTCAAACTATTTTGAATGATAAGGACTCAGCCAAATGGGTGTCAGGAATAGCATTTCATTGGTATCGGAACTCAGAAGTCCCGAATCCGGGTCTTATTTTAGACACTATTCATGACAAATATCCAGAAATTTTTCTTCTGGACTCTGAAGCGAGTCTATATCTTAATTATGGCAACTGGACGTTCGCTGAAAAGTATGCTTTCGATATAATAAGAGTGAGTGCAAAATGAACACAAAAAGAATTTAGTACCGAAAGATTTGTTGTGAATCACAAGTAAAATTCTTCTATTGAGAATTGAAGGGCGGATTGAATTGAATCCCAAACCATTTACTGACCACATCGATAAAAAATGAAATAAGAATTATTACATAATAGATATTAAGTTAAAAGTGAAGGATTTGTTGAATGAAATTTTAATGAATGATATGAATTTATCTACAATCTAATTAAATTGGTTGAGTGATGCCACCAACTGATTTAGATTTCAAGACTCCGTTTTCATGTACTGTCACTGTTTCCCTTCCGTTCTCAAAAACAGTTTTGGTCACCACTTCCTTTCCATTGACATATTCTGTAGAAATTGCAGTTCTTATTAACTTAATCAGAAACAAGTCTATTAGTGAGATCATTGTAATTATTACTTATACTGAAGCTCATATAGGGTGAAAATTGTGAATTTCCTTTTGCAAACAATCTAAAAAATCCTGAACATCAAGTTGTGAATGTACGAGATTTATTGGATCCGCCGAAAGCACATCCACTAAAAGAGTTACCCTTCGAACGAGTGAATGTCTCACTTTTTTTGAGACCCTCTTTTCCATACTTATCATACTCTCGTCTTTTATTATCATCAGAAAGTACTCTATAGGCTTCAGAGATCTCTTTGAAACGGCGTTCGCATTCTTTTTTACGGTCGAGATTTTTGTCGGGATGCCATTTGAGAGACAGTTTTCTATACGCTTTTCTTATATCAACAGTTGAGGCATTTCGCTGTATATCCAATATTTTATAAAAATCGACCATTTTTTTGATAAATTGTGGATAAGATTCTGTTGTCACTCAAAATAAATCACAGCCGAGAAGTTTGTAGTCTTTTTAAAATGATGAAATGTTATAAATGAAACCAATTTTATTATCAAAATATTGCTATACTTCTCAAAATACCAAATTCCATATGAAATTCGACAAATCAAAAGCTGATCCCGACCTTTATAATAGAACAAATATTCTCTGTGATATCACAAAGACTTTTAAAGACCTAAAACCCGTTATTTTATTTTGAATTTGAAAAATAATTGATTGAGTGCATGGGGTTATTGAAAATAGTAATTGTTGCCCATTTATAGTGAATTCTAACATTTTGATTAGTAATTAATACTTAAGACAAGAACTGAAAACAAATTGTGCCAGAAGTGAATCCGGTCTTGGATACTACCTGTACTTCATTAATCTAAGTGAGCCTAACCGAACCTTATCTTTAATTAAACTTAAAATAGCATTATTACTAGCACTGGAACTCAAGTCCAAATAGTTTTTATTCATTTACTTAATCTATGAAACAATTGTTTTGATTTGTAATACTATTAAAGTTTTCCTCTTTATTCTAACAAAATAAACATTATTATAGGATTTAAATCACTGGATAACAGGATATGTGGACTGGAATATGGCTCTAGACATGGAAGGAGGTCCGAGTTGGGTACCAGGTGATAGACTAAGTAGTCCTATATATGTTAACTCAAAACATCAAGAATATCAAAAGGAACCCATTTTCTACATTTTGGGTCATTTCAGTAAATTCTTAACTCCAGATTCTGTGAGAGTTGCAATTCAATTGACTACAAATATTAACAATTTATATGCGACTGCTTTTCAAAGATCTGATGATGCGATTGTACTGATTGTGGTCAATATGAATGAAGAAGAAATTGAACTCAGTATAAATGAGCCCAAAAATGGTGCAATTAATAACAAAATTATGGCTCATTCTATACAATCATACATTTGGAAATAATAGTCAGAATTATAATACAGTAGTTGTAAGAAAATAAATAAATCAGATTAAACTTTAATTTTTGAATTATAATAAATAATTGTGTAATGCGTTATTGATTTTGATAATATAATGTAGAAGTTTTGTATGTTTTTTTCAAGGCCAAAACTAATCAAAATTTATATTTGTATGAAAAGGATTTCAGAAAACAGTCAAAAAATCTCCTTTGCATTATTCAATTCCATAAATTAAGGATTCAATTATTTTCAGCAAAGTTTTAATTCATTTTTTTCATATATTTTCAGACAATCAAAGAATAAATAATTGATAATTTTTCTAAACTTAAATCATAACTTAATTAAAAGATTTATCTGCATTTTTTAATTATTATTATCGACTCAAGAGTCTCGAGCAATAAACTGGTGATTATAATTGTCAGTTTAATTTATAGTGTACTTCAGATTCTATATTTGTGCCAAATATTATTGAGTTATTTGTATTTAAGGACAAAATCAGATTTGAATGCATTGAAAATTTTTGAAAAAGGATTCAATAAACTAATTATTTTACAATGAGTGATAAGCGGGTTATTTAATTACAATTCTTATTTGATTTACATTTTTAAAATATTAATTTGAAAAATTTTTTAGCTGAGAGTCTAAACTATAAATTGAAATTCTGATTTTCACGCTATGTTTACATTACGTCTAAACATCTTTGAACATATTTTTGTGTTCGAGAATAGAAGACAACTTTCTTAAAAATATTTTTCAGCTAAATTTGAATAAACTGGTGTTGACAGGTTTGAAACTTTGTTAATTTTAAGCGCAATAATTTTTTTTGTTATTTCGTTTAAATACATTTTTCAATTCTGATCATCAGTTTTTACATCAGACTTATGTTTAATGATAATTATTAAAAATGAGCGCAAGTTTTTCAATACAATAAAGTAAAAGTTCTTATTTCTTTTCAAATTTAAATGAAAAGAATCATTTCTTAATTAATAATAATTAATTTGATTCGGATTTCAGAACTAAAGCTTTTCTTGAGATAAGAGGAGTATTAGTCTTATTAGTATTACTGATGACTTGACTCTTTCCACTACTTTTTGAAGTTTTGCTCTTTTTAGTCCAGACGATTCAGTACTGTCTTGACTGGTGGGCTCAGATTTATAACTTCCTTCAGATACTGGTTCTAATAAATAGTAAAACTATTAAAAGAAATTCATAACAAAAATAAAATGAAAAATACCCTTATTTTTGCTTCTCACGAATAAATAAACCGCACATGCGATGACACACAAAACTAAGAATACTATTACAAATATAAGTAAACGATGGGAATTATCTTGTCGTGAGACTCATTCGGCTTAGTTTAGTCTCGCAGTTCAGGTTTCACGATATCTTCAGGTCTTTTTCATTGCACTGAAAATTGGATAAATCTTTAGGAAATAAGTTTTATATTTTTAAAATAATAACTTACTTTAGTATCATCTTTATGTTTAATGAAACAATATTTCACAATTCCTTTGATGTTAAAGAATATGAAGAATCCTTTTCTACCAAAATTCCAATCTTAAGCATTCATTACTGCTTTGATGTATAGATTTTTGTCTATTTTTGCAATAAATTGTGGATCAGAACTGCTTCTCTTCCCCATTGCGACCCAATCATAATAAATGAATGATCTTTTGTACTGATCTGAAGTGTTATCATAACTCTGTTCAATGAAAATGAAATATTCACTTTTAGTCCCTCCAGTACTCGGTATGATATTGTTTTAAATTGATTTTCAGAGTGATATAGTTTTTAAACTTCACTCCAACTTCATCTTCACGGCATTGAAACTGAGTGTGTGTGTGATTAATGATCTTTGATTAGAATATTAAATTAATTAAATGAATGGATATGAAAATATGATTTATAATAATAGTTCATAATAACTTACATAACTTTTACAATGATACGCCGGATCAGGCCATACAATTTCACCCTTCAATTCATAATAAGAGAACGCAATTTTCACATTTGAATCAAACAATTTCACTGAATTTGATTCCACAGAAATAGTGTAATCTTTACTGACACTAACTTTCCATCCGAAGCCATTCTTGTATATACAATGAATGGAGTAATAATTTCTAACTCCTGAGTAGAATTCGCCATCGAATGAACCATTAGTTCCTATTTCCTCACAAATATTTCGAACTTTGCATTCAATACAATTGAAGACAATTATGATCTCAACTGTTCAATAAACAAATAATACATCATTTATGAAAAATATGAAAAATTTCTTACATAAATAAAATTATTGCTTTTATCTTGATTTTAATCGAATTAGTTTTGAATCGAAGATCACTTTTACGAAAGAAGTAAAATCTTATTATCAAATAATAAACAAATTCAAAACAGAACTGAAAGAGAAGGCGCACGAGATTTATATAAGAGTAATAGAAATCTATAGAATGTAAGTAAATCTGCAAAAGAATGAGACCTATTGTTGACAAGCGCTTACAATCAAAGTGATGCTTGTTTTGATTTCAATGATTGGTATGATTTTTTGGAGAATATTTTATCTGTTTGTGTGACACAGTTCTTGTGACGTTTGCTGTCATGTCATGATATGATTTGTCTTATTAAGTAATCATACTTTAGTTTTCACCTCAATTTGAATAAACTGGTATTGACTCCGACAAGTCAAAATCAACACTATCTGTATTATAAAATTTGCATTTATATTGTATACTATGAATGACTATTTTCTATAGAAAGAAACACAAATTCTATATCTCTTTAAATACTATGAAGTTTTACATAGTATGCAAAAAATCAAAGTCAAGATATTCTCTTTCTGCCAATTCTTCATAAAATGATTTTCTATTGTGGTTCAACATGTCTATTAGATAAGAGTCAACTTTCAAAATAATACCTTCTTTTCAAATAACAAAAAATACATTTTTATAACTTCACGAAAAGCTCTTTCTCTTCACTATAAGCAAACTTTATTATATTATTTTGATTATCACATCATATTGTGTATGATTGCTAAATTTTTTTTGTTTAATTTGGTAATATTGAGACATTTAACTCTTTAAGAGTCATAGGTTTTCCTCAACATTTTAAGTACAATCCAAGGCTCCAAATTTGGAAATCATAATTATTTAAATTTCTATTAATTTCTATTTCTATTAAGAAAAGTTTTCAAATCAGAATTTCTATAATTCTAGAAGAGATTGCTTTGAGTGAAAAATCTAAACTAAAGATAATATATTTATAGGAAAAACATTGAATGTTAAGCCTGGATGTTAAATATTGTGTTAACATAACAAAAAATTTGCATTTAATTTCATTCGGACCATGTTTTTGAAGCATAAGCTATTACTTATCTTCAAAAGTAATATAAATGCAAATCATCGCCAGTCCTGATAAATAATGTTTGAGGCAATACTTTGATAACAAGGTTTTTAATTGAAAGACAAATGTTTTCTTAATGTTGAAATAAATTTCAATTAAAATAAAGGAAAAATGTTAAAAGAATTGAACTGTATTTTTTGCTAAGAAATAATATTGACGACAGAATTTGATCGATTCTTGTTTTTACTGTGGTATACATAGATGGAATTGTAGGCATTTTGCATATAGAAAATTTCATTCAAAATATCAAATTTGTCATTTAGTTTAGTCATCGGATGGATTTCTTAAATTATAGACCCGTTCCTCGTTCTCATCTAAAAATTCCAAAAATAATAATTGTATTATTAAGAAACCCTTTGTATTATCTTATAATGTTTTTTATTTAAAATTTATATTGTATTTTAGATTCAAAGATACAATCAAGAGAATAAAATTTATTTTTAGATACCTCTTAAAATTTCATATTCTGATAAATTCGTGCATTTTCTAAAATAACAATCAAACTCTTTAGTTATTACGACTCATGAATCTCTTCAGTACTTAATCAATAGAAAGTGTATTTATTTTTATAGAAATATTCCGAATCATTTATTTATAATAATATATATGACACTTGAGTCTCTATACAGTTGCGTTACTGTTTGTCAACCAGAGTTTTCTTTATAAACTTTGCTAATAATCAGATGCTCAATGACTGTAATGCTTAAATTTGATTAATATTCTATCATTTGATCAGATAATTAGTCTTTTTCTGAATTAATATTTTATAACATTTTTTGTGTTTAGGGAGTCTTATAATAAATAAGATGTGAATATTCTGAATCTATCTATTTGGTTATGGACAATTTGTTACGACAGTTATATGATTATCGCAATTTCGTTATTAATCTCTTTAAAAACAGAATATCTCATCATTAATAATAAGCATTTAATAAATATTTATTATTTGCTACACTTCTAGAAACATTTTATGCATTATTTAAAATTAATTTGAGTTCTATTTAGTTTAGATGTCAAGTTGAAAACAACTCTATAGGGACTCACAAAGCTTCATGAGAATCATAATTGGAATATTATTTTGAATTTTCTAATAAGAGCTATAGTGGAGCGAAATATTTTTATTGGTTTTAATAAAAACTTGACAGCAGATTAAGTTAATTTATACGCTTAATCTTGTTTTAAGTTATTTATTTTCTAATAAAATATTGACATGTACTGCAGATAACATAGCATGTTGTTTGAAGTCTAAATTGAACATAGATATTTTGCAAAGGTATGAGCTTAGCTTATAAGCTAAACTTGATCTTGAGCTGGGCTAAGCTCATCTCAAGTTCAACCTAAAATTTTTTTATTTCAATCTCAAGCTGTGAGATTCTGTTTTTCCTTTTTATTAAAGTATCTCAAGTAGACATATCCTGAATATTCGTAATCTTTTGATAAAATAGGAAATTAATTCAAATTTTTGACCAAATCTTTAAAATATCTAAACTTGAAACTTGTTTGAAACTTCATTTTAAATCATACGAGCATTCTTTTGAATAGGAAAATGTAATGTTTTTCGTATAATATACTCGAAACTTATGCTAACGCTCATGCAACATGAGTAGAGATCAACAATTATGCTTATTAATTTTGCAAAAATGTGATTTTTATGTCAAAAATTTATGCTTTTATGTTGCAAATTATGTTCTTTTATGCTCTGGACTCAAATTTATGCTTTTTATGCTCTCAAATTCTGTCAAAATTATGCTTTTTTATTAGGCAAAAAGCATAATTGTTCATCTTTAAACATGAGCTTTGCTCTTCACAATGAATTTATTACAAGCTTTTATTCTCAATTTTATAATATTCAGTTAACTTTAAACAACTTATATCGCAAAAAAACTATTAAGTTATAACATATTTAAGACAGTTGACCAAATTCTTGTGTAAACTCAACTCTAAAAGTTTAAAAATTTTCAATTTTTTAGAGTACCAGCACTTGAGTAAGAAAAAAGTAATACATACAAAAAAAGAAACTAAAAAATATTTGAAAAACTGAACCATTTTTTGAAGTTTCTCATATTAGAAAAAGGAATACTGGTATTTAAGAATATAATCTTCCATATTCTAACATGGAGTATTCTATTTTCCTATTCACCTCTCAAGTATTAGCCCGAAGGGTTGCTAGATTTGCACAGATATATTAGTAAAGGCAATGAAAGTTTTTTTTGTAACAATGGCAAAAATAACTTCCATTAAATAATTTAGAAGCCATTTCACAGTATGCTATTTTCAGGATACAATTTTTTCAATATTATAGATTATGTTAAAATGATTTATAGATAACCGCGTTTAATAATGTGACTCATTCTCATATATAAATATTTCATTTAAGTCATATAGAAAAAAGTTAATTTCAATTTTAACATAAGTTGCGAGCAACGGGTTTCACCTATTATTAAATAGATACTTTCGCATTCTCTAAATTTTTTTAACAATTTAAGAGGTTAATACGAAAATGAATTGCTTCATGTTAGAATATGAGATATTCTATAATACCAGTTTTTTTCTAATATAAGAAACTTCCAAAAAACTTTAGTTTTTAAAAATATTTTTCAAATCTTATTTTGTAACTGATCTTTTTTGTTAAAAAATTTAGAGAATGCGAAAATATCTATTTAATAATATTGTGAAATGGCTCCTAAATTATTCAACAGAAGTTATTTTCTCATTACTACAAAAACTTTTTATTGTTTTTACTAATTTACAAATCTATCAAATTTCATAGGAATTTGATTAAAAAGAATTTGAACTTTTAGATTAAGTTCTCAGTTGAATAATATTTTGAGAAAATAAGCTTTCTCAGTACTTTCTAAGCATTTACGAGTAATCAAGTCTTCAAAGTTAAAAAAAATGAGATTTCAAAAAACAGACTTCAAACCAGTTTTGAAAATAAGTCAGTTGTGAATCAAAACTGTGTGAACAAATTTCCATCTTAACGTGGATTTATTCGATCTCTTTTTTTTGGAGATAAAATTTTGTATTTGTATCTTTTTTATTTCTATCATTTCATGAATTTATGACATATTTGTATTGATCGAGTTTCACATAAAGATCCAAAATCTATTTGGAAAACCAAATCAGAATTATCTCGATTTCAAAAAGATATAAATTTTGTGGCAAAAAAGTTGAGATATGCGAAGCATTTAGAGTACAAAAATCCTGATAAACGCATGTCAGAAAGAAGTGAAAGGCCGGTCAGGAATGAACTCATATAACATAGCGATGCCAATAGTTTCTTATATAGTTTGTATCGCAACTGAAACGTCAGCTCATAAGAGTTTGCATACTTTCAAATTATATAACTTTTTTTGAACTATAATGTGAAACAAGAACTGATTTTATTGACACAAGTCTTATTGGAAAAATTTTTGTTTATTCTTTAAAAGTGGAATAAATTTTGTTGAGTTGAGTTTGAATTTGAAAATCTATTCTCACATTGAATTTCTGTATAGATTTTCCGATTGTATCAGTGCTCATAAAATTTAAAAGATTTAAATTGAAACTTTTCCGAACAATTTCACAGAATAACTATTTAAGTATTAAATTTTTTCGAATAACTTTGAAATAAAATATCTGTTGATCTTTTAAACTAATAAAACGGATCATATTTTCAAGATTAACTGTTGGAAAAAAGGTGAGCACATCAAATGAATAATATGTTTTCGTGTTTAAAGTGATATTATGTTAGTTTATTACTTACTCTTTTCTTTATAAGTGATTTTAAAGCTTAATTTTATTGTTTTAAAAGAAGTTAAAATAGAATAAAACCCAATAATAGAGTATTTGAACCACTTTTATGAGTTAGAATAAGAAATATTATATAAGGACTTCAGAATTTATCAAAACTTGATTTATAAGTTTTGAGTTTCAAAAGCTCGGTTTATCTAAAAATTAAACAAATAGTTTTCTAACCAAAAGTTTGGCTTCAAATAAGACAAATATTTTAAATTGCTATAGACTTTGAGAAAAAATTTAATTCTCGAATATTTTGAAGATTTTTTAGTTACATATTTTTCTAATAACTTAATGATCTCAAGCCCACTCATTCTTTGCTCGAGCCTTGAATTTTTAGCAATAAACTTGCATAATAGAAATTTTTCGGTATATAAGTACTATTGAACGCATAGAATTTAGTGTTGATCCCGGATAATCCAGTGAATAACTCAGATGAAACATGTGGGGAAACATAGAAATTAAAAAAATAATGAGTAAAAACATTGACTAATAATGAGTTAATTAGTATTAATTAGTGATTATGAGTTGTGAAACTGGCATGATTTGCGGAATGATGAAGTCCAAACTCTCTGCGACTGATTGTACAGTGATATAATATATTTGACTTTTTTTAAAGATAACTAAATCCCTGAAGTTTGCTTTCTGACAAATTATAAAATCAGTTTTTGCATATAAAAATTTAATCCTCATGTAATCCTGACTTCGAATAACAAAAAACACTTTATATTCGAAAACATATTTCTTAATTTCGTGAGAAAACATGCTTTAGGGATTTGGTTAACTAAATGTTATCAATAAAAAGATATACTGTTATTACTAAAAAGTACTGGTACTTGAGAAGAGTGGCTATAAAACTCAAATCTCAATTAGAAATACCTACTTATTTATATCTATTTTTTAATTAAAGCTTCTTTAAATCATAGACTTTATGATTCATTTTTATGTTGACTATTTTCACTTTAAAAATTTTTATTAAAATTCTAGTCTTGTTCAGAAAGTTAAAATAGTTAAACCCTTGGGAATACCTTCCAAGCCATAAAACTAATTCAAATCGAGAAATTTATTCAAAAATTTCTCTAATTCTATTTAAAGTTTTCATTGAGTTCAATAAAGTGGTCTTAACTGTAAATTGTAACTATTCTTCCGAATAGAAGATAAAAGGGTTTGGTTGAAATGAAAGCCTCAAATGTGTGATCTAAAATGCGAATAATCATAAAATAAAACAGAAAGACTGAAAATTTGCATATGATTTGCTTTCATAAGACTCTTAGTTTTAGTTAAAAACGATGTGAATTCTGATAAATAGATGATATTTATGGTGAAATACAAATATGAGAGCAAATACTTTATTTTTGAGCTAAATTTTATCTTTGAATATATAATATAATTGAAAATATTTTAAAAGCAGCCCAATTTAACATGAATTTTGCACATATTATTTGACATTTTATACTTATTCTCAAATTAGTACTAAATATGAATGCATAAAGACAACAATTTATTTACTTATATATTGATAAATGTGTTATTGTAAGTGACTTACAATGAAATACTTGTGCTCAACAATCATGAAGAAATACAACCAATTTATCACTTTACTTAACTTTTGCATTAACTAATAGTGAATACGAGCCAAATGTCTATAGATTGTCGGTATTTAATCATTATCTAGTTTTTTGTACTCCTTTTTAGGAAAGACTTCCACTAAATTTACTTGAAAGCCGATTAATGTGCACTAAATGGCAATATCACTACCATATGCTTCTCTTCTTTGCATTTGTTGATAAACAGACAAAGAATACTTTTTTGCATTAAAATTGTACCCAAAATGCAACTCAAATAAGTATATGTATTCCTCAGTATTTCACGATAATTATTCATATTCTGCTCTAATTGTCTTCTATTCTTCTTTCGATGAAGTTTTTCATGTATTGCATTAAGACGTAAGTCGAGCTCTAATTTCTAATGAGTTCTTAAGAATATATCTAAAAATTTAAAAATGAACGTCTTGTGTATTATGATGAATGAA
Organism: Camisiidae sp.; assembly: GCA_034696325.1. Classification (NCBI taxonomy): domain Eukaryota; kingdom Metazoa; phylum Arthropoda; class Arachnida; order Sarcoptiformes; family Camisiidae; species Camisiidae sp. The sequence goes on from JAQFZT010000886.1 coordinate 13,489, forward strand.
TAAAATATAAGATTTGAATTAATGTTGCAACTGGTTCCAGTTCGTTTGGGTTTGGTTTGGTTCGGTTCTGTTTGGGTTTGGCGAGGGTTTGGTTCCAAATATGGCAAATCTATTGGTTTGGTTCTTGTTTCAGTTCTCAGAAAAAATTCATAGTTTGGTTCGCCTTTTCTGCCGAGAACTCAGAACCATTTGGTTCTGTTTTTGTAGGAAATATCGAAACTTTTTTCGAAATTCCCTCAAAATTTATGCAAAAAAATAATAATAATATTTTTAAATGCTGAAAAACATCAATAATCGGTGAACAGCTGTTTCTCTTCCAATTGTATGGATATTTTAAGCCATTCAATTGTATATATATTACAAAAATGACTTTATTTCTCATTCAAAAAAATTGTTATTCGGTTCTGGATTTGATTCGGTTTGGGTTTGGTTTTGATAAAAAATTTCGTGTTTGGGTCGGTTTGATTCAAAATTTGGGGGCTTGAGTTCGGTTTGGTTTGGTTGACAAAATTTAAATTTCGGTTCGGTTTGGTCGTATTTGTTGGAACTAGCTGCAACATTAATTTGAATCTATTTTAATATAATTAAGTCGCGTATATTGACGTCAAATAAGATCCTTTTTCTAATTTAAATAAATAAATGCCTACTCATTGAATGGTTAATTTGTTGCTTTGATTTAAAAGCTTTTCTCGTTTCGCATCGAGAGTTTACTGAGAATAGAATAGACTGATTAATACTCTATTATATAACATTAAAGTAAAGCAAAATTTCTTTTAGTGCTAAAATGCAAATCAAAATGTATGAGAATTTGAAGTGAACAGCAGTGGCAAATCCAGAAAAATGTTGGTTAGGATCACAAAAGAAAGAACTTAATTTAGATGCTGAAACACGAGAACCTCTTTGAACCTCAGAATGAAAATTACGAATGAATGCCACTACTGTCACCCCATTCTTCATGATAATATTTGGTTTGAATAAACTTTACTTAAATAGCATGATGTCGTACAGAGCACATTCTCAAATGTTATTCTGCGGCAGCATTGAGTTCTAGACTTGAAACAGGGTGACCACCTCGGAAAGGCTTCATTCAGGGAGATTCTGATGCAAATGGGAGTAAACACTTTTTAAGAGTAAAAATAATAAGCCTTCATTTATTTCATGAGGATCTTACCACTCGGATGATACTTATCCCTATTTCTTCCATGAGAGGTGGTCACCCTCAATTTAACACAATTAGCCTCCAAAATATCATGACTTAACCTTTTATCCATGTTTTGGTGTCTACGTTATGATCCATCTGACCCGACTATATTTCAGATAGAATTTTCATTCAAATCATTTTGAATATTAATCTCTCACTTTTATAAATCAATACTTAAAGTGTTCATTACAAGAGGTTAATCATAAAAATTTGTTAAATATTATCGCTTATACCATTTGAAAGATGTTTGATATGATTTATAACTTTATATACATTCAAAGTGTGACATTTTTGTAAGCTTTAGTTAACACCTTGTTTTGTTCAATTAAATGACTTAACAAAAAAAGTAAATATGGAAATGGGAAGTAAACTTTCATCACTTTGTATAGTGAGGAATTTTTTCATATTGTTATGCATGAGTAAAAACATTGTTCTCGATGAAGATTTTTTTCAGTTGAGTACTTGTTCATATGTCAAGCGTTAATCCAATGTATTTCAGTTATTCTTATAAAGCAATCCGATTATATCTCATTAAAAAAGCAGAATTTAATTTTCACATCACAATAAGAATCTAATTAGTTCTTGACGTAGAGCTTCAGAAACAGTCAACCATTAAAAAAATATCAGACAGATATCCTAAACTAAACTGACATCTCATTTGTTGTCAAAAGTGAATTTTGATCATACACTCAAACCTATTTTTAATAATAAGTGCTAAAAGGCATGGTTTGACTCAAATAAAAAACTTTAGACTCGAAAACTTTATTATTTAAGTATAAGGCAATTAGAGATTGAATTGAGTTTTTCTCTGCTTATGAAATGTAGAATTGATACAAATTTTCATGATGAAAAGGTTGCCCATTATAAGTATCCAAAAATCTTTCATTTCAAAGAAGACTTTGTATGAGAAAATTAATTACTTTTAAATTTTTAACTGATATGAGAAAAAAGTTCAGCTTTAGGCTACTTTTAGAGAGCTTAAAGACTGTAAATTTTTTATTTATGTAACTTAAACTTCATTTTGATTTTAGGTATTACTGACTTATATTAAACTTAATTATTTTTATCAAAGAAAACTAATTAAAGAAAAATTTACAGCTCTATAAGCTCTCTAATATATGGTATACAGAAGAGTGGGAGGGGGAGGGGAGGGGGAGGGGAGGGGGCCAGGCAAAAATGAAACGATTTTGAACTTAAATAAAAACTTTATTAAATTTTTTTTCAAGTGTCTAATGTTATACTTTAATTTCCATGACTTTAAAGGATAGAGTCAAGAGCCCGCGTGGCTAAGTTGGTAGAGCATTGAGACGGTATCGCAGGTTCGAGACCCAAAACTTTTGATTCATACTTTAATTTGATAAAAATATTATTTACTTTAATTAGTTTTCTTTGATTAAAGAAAGTCAACATAAGTCAATAATACTTTTAAAGAGAATACTTTTGATAGTTGTCTAAACTGAACTGTGTTATTGTTATGTATGAAAACTGTGTGCAATGATCACTAAAAATAAGTCTGAATTAATTGGTGAGTCTGACATAAGTACACGTTTGCAATTATTTTGAGATAACAGCAAATGATAATTTTCTAACAAATGTCTTCATTTACTATACTGTATATAAAGAAACGCTGACTGCAGTTACAGTATTGCAGAATAGCTGCTGACAAACAAACCGATAGAAAATCATGATTATAATTATATGTATAGAATAAATGAGCCCATTATTATGATCTCTCAGTTTAGTACTAAGAAAATGGTTAATAGACTTTTTCAATTTAACTTCTCATTTTGTTTCGTCAAGTTTTTATTATGAAGACCTCCAAAAATTCTAATTATGATCTCATTTTTTCAATCAAATTTTTCTTATGCTCTCAAACTTTTACTAGACTTTAATATTCAATTTAATGAATCTGTGAATTGATTTTTCATAACTTGCTTCATATATCCTGTAAACTAATTGAGATTCTATTTAAAGTAACGATTTAAATATATAAATGAAAATAATTTCGTCATATTTAGGAAAATTTTATCGAAAAGAATTGTTCAAACCAAACGAATCCATATAAAAAGTTAATCATTTACTTCAATAATTTACATCAGTTTCAATTCATAACAAACCCCATTCCGGAAACCCTAATAAATACAATTTCAAAAGAATTAATAAAATTTGATTAATTTAATAGAATAGGAAAAAATATTTTGATAGAAAAATAAATAAAAAATAGACAGTTTTCCTGATTAAATTGTAGAAAAAAGAAAACGATTGCTTATATAGAATATATGAATTGAAAGTGCAAAAAAGTTGACTCAAAAACTATTCAATAAATAGAGTTTTCAATACTAGGTTAATGAAAATTTCAAAGAGTCACAAAAATCCTTTCAACCATAGGCTGATTCAGTTCTAAGAAAGACATAATAATTGTAAACTTTAGATTTGATTCGGTATTTCAAAGCGTTTTTTATTTATTTGTTTATTTTTTTTATCAATCGAAGCTATTCAATCAAATCTTAAGTTCAAAAGAGCTTTTCTCAATCATTATGTCTCATAACTTATTCATTAAAGCTTTATAATAAAAGTGAGAACTGAGTTCAGCCTATGACTGACTATTTGAGATTTCAGTTAACTTAATACTGAAAATTTCATTATTGAATAGTTTATGTGTGAACTTTTTTGCGCTTTCAATTGATATGAAATAGAGAGGCTTTGGAAGCAAATCAACTCTAGAACCCACTGAAAGTTGTGATTTCAACTGATGTAATGGATTTGGTTTTGGTTTTAATCTATAAGTTTCTCAGATCTGATTCCTTTGTTTTCCTTTTGAAATAAAATGTCTCTTTTGATTGAATACATTAATTAACATTTAATATTGTAGTAAAAATAGCATATAATTAAAACACCTGAAGACAAGCACACTCTATAATGTGTTTTGAAATACATTCTCTTTATTCTACTACACATTATATGCAAAAATTTTTAGGAGTAGAACCTAATTGTTCTCTAATGAGTTTTTTGCTTTTTCTTTTAATTAACTGAATCACAGACAGAGATTTGCTGTTGACTCATAAAATTCAATTAACTTGAGTATCGAATTGTTTTTTCTGTATATTTATTAACAAAAAACTTTCATTCATTGTTAATCGAAATATTCTGTTGAATCAAAAAAACAAATCATAATGAGTTGAGAGTTTAGTTAATTTGAATGCAAAAGAAAATCAATACATACTATGCTTCTTGTGATAATCATATTCTTAACGCTGTCTTGACTCTAATGGCATTCCTATAATTACCTTAAATTGAAATAATCGATTGTATTGTAGTCATGAAACGAATGAAATGTCATGATATAATATGGTTAAGAATGGGGAAAATGTCTTGTTTTGCATTTCAATAATACTTGTTTATCAAAATTCTTTTGTTGAAAGAATCGGCTTAACACGCATGATATGCATTCCTACTGAATATCTTTGAAGTGATGCTTAAAATATCCCAATATCTGTTCAAATGTATTAAAAGCACGGTTTAAAAGAAGAATAAATTTAATCGATAACACGGTGTGAGCAGAAAATTAAACTATTTTGTTGTAAAGCAATTACAAGCTCATCATCAGACATATAATAGACGTGCAATTCTTTATTATAGCCTCAAATAGATTTACTTTCAAAACTCTAAATCATAAATATTAAGAAACCATTAATGAGTTTCAATTTTATGAAATTATTACTTTATTCTTATTATGAGTTTTATCTTAATTTCATTAACAAATAATTCAGTAAACAAGTAATAACTTGTTATATACTATTTGAATGGAGTGCGTCTTAAAACCCCGAGGCTTTTATTACGAATGTATTTTATGTAGACTTTTTGTCCGAAAATACAACAATTCCAGTTCAAACAATCACTGAAGTCATTATAGATGTGAGTTTTGTGTATCAGGGTTGCCAACCTTTGTCTTCAAGGCTCATTCTGGACAAAAAACAACAAAAAGGGACTCTTATAGTCAAAGTTCAAAAACTGTTTTAGAGTGAAGTTATTAATACAAAATTTAAATATTATTTAAACAATATTTTCTCTCTGATTTTGCATAACTAAAAAATTCAGTAAAAATTTTGCAGTAGTAAAATATTATAAGTAAAGTTTGTGCCTTAAATAAATCTTGGTTTAATGAGTTTCTGTCATAAAACTAAAAACTAATGATTTTTTTTATTAATAATTTTTCAAAAAACTAGAAATCTGGACATTTGCGGTTCTAGACAGGGTGACCACCTCTCCCGAAATGGCCGGGAGGATCTCGGAATAGGAGGTCACCCTCCCGGAGAGTTTTTACCGAGTTTTTACTTTTACTTGGAGTCTCCTGGAATATTCATTATGTTTACTCTTAAAATGTACTTACTCTTTGTATCAGAATCTCCCGGAATGAATTTTTTCGTGGTCACCCTGGTTCTAGATAAGGGGGTCCGTCTGGACACTAACAATGTGAAATCTAAAAGGTGGGCAGGCCTGCTTTCTATTGAACAATAAGATTCAACGAAAAACGCAATTTAACTCTTGAATCTAAACTTTAGGAAAAAGAAAACCTTTTCATTGTACTATTTGTGCCAGAAGTATGTCCGGTATTATTAAGATATATACTTTCGTGCAAAGCAATATCCAAAATCAATTT